>CAXAMN010004925.1:193629-229417 GCA_963970005.1 Durusdinium trenchii | reverse complement strand
CCCCCCCCCCCTCCCCTCCACTCCCCTCCCCGTCCCCTCCCCTCGTCGCCAGCACTACTAGCATTCTGGACACAAGGTGAAGTCATGCGCTTAGCAGTCACAGGAGTACGACGCTGGCCATGAGGTTGCGCAATACAGCACGAACCCTGCGCAATGAGGTCGCGCAATGCGGCTTCGATGCCGCGCGTGCGCACCCGGCAGCCTGACACAGCGCGTACTGCGTTCACAGACCGTATTGCTCGACACCAACGAGCATCGATGCGACACAGCCTCTCTGCAAAGCCCTGTGGAGAAACCCCTCGCGTCGCGGAACACCATTCGACTCATTCTTATACCCTAGCGTGGCGAAATCTCACCGCATCGTGGAGCACACCCACCATAGCGTGATGGCATCACCGGCCGCACCCCTCCAGCACTATCCTTACAAGGGTTGGTCACTGAGTCACGGCTTCGACGCAACACGTGCAGGCCTGTAATCCTGACACAGTGCGTGCAGCTGTGGGACCATAGCTGGTACACATGCGAGCGTTCACGCATTGCAACTTTTACGCGCGCCTGTTTTCAAACACCTAGACACAAACGAGCGTCGACGCAACGCAGCCTCTCTGCAGAGCCGTGTGGCGCAATCTGACCGCAACGGTGTCCCTCTTGAGCCTTCTTGTGCTCTCTGGCTTTGTTGGTTTCATCCATGATTGACCAAGGGGCACGTTCCTGAAACACCGGAGACAGTCCCTCACCAGAAAAGGTCCCGATAGCTACCCGGTCCGTCTCTACCTTTCGTGTTTCCCCGCTCAAGTGTAAGCTAGTCACCTAGTCGGCCTAGTCGTGACTGCTCATTGAGCCTTCTGGTGTTCGCTTCCCTTCGAAGGACGAGGCATCAGCTCCAACATCACCATCAGTTTGGCTGCCCAGCACTGCAAACGGGCCAACCAGGTCTAAGACATTCAGGAATCTAGTGCTGCAAGCAGCATGACTAGGAAAGCTTTCCAGATGGCTCACCCGGAGGGATTTAGAGGACCCCTTCATGCCGACATTCGTGCTGTTTGCCTCAGGGTGAGCGGAGAGTGCTGGCACGGCAAGAAACACGGAAGGCACGCCTGTGTGTGGATGATGTTCCTGATTCATCATTCATGGCTTGTTGCCCAGAATCTAATATCAATCTTATCATTACCAGTGGTAAACATGTTAAGAAGGACATGCTCAGGTCATGAATCTAAGGTATGCAAAGATGCAAACGGTATACCATACTCGAGGAATCGGGGGCTCAACATGAATGGCTCCAGCCGCTGGATGTGCGAGCCAGGACCTCAAAGGCAAAGATGATGAGAGGAATCCAAAGAGCCGCGAGGCCGAGAAAAAGGAGAAGAACATGAAGAGTCGTGACCTAAGCCAGCTAAGCCCTACATGCATTTGTTTATTCTTTAGTTATTGTGTATGGTCTATTTACTTATTTAAACATGTTTCAGGTCTGGCAGGCTTGGGTGAACATGTATTCATTACTGCCATAGGTTTGAACCAACGAATGTTTTGGCTCAAGTGACTTGGCCAAAATAGCGTTTGTTCTCTCTTTTTGAGGGCGGAACCCTTGGAGAGACAGTTCCTTTTTTTGTGCAGGGAGGGACCCTGTTTTCCCATGAGCGAGTTGGGAACAAGCCTTGCTGCCTACACCAGGTACCAGGTGATCCATGCCGCCGCGTGGATGGAGTTCAGCGCTCACCTTCAGGAGCTGGTTGCTGAGGGGCGCGAGCGGGAAGCTTTGCGCCTCTGGGCCTCCGTGGTGGAGTTGGTGCATCTGGGGTCTCCAGGGCAACCCCTCTCCATCGCTGGGTTCCCCCCGGTTCGTCGGTTCGTATGTACCACCATTCCGTGTGCAAGGTGCACCGACCGTCGGGGCGGCTTCCAGTTCCCATGGGTGGGCGTATGGAACCGCCGCTGCTTGCTGGTTCAAGAGGGACTTGGGCCAGCGGTCGCGTGTGCCTCTGCGGCGCGCTTGGACCGCCTGGCGCTGCAGTGGATTGCCTTCGACCTGGGCCCGTTGGACATCTTGCCGGTCCACGTTGGTTTGGCCGTGGAGCGGCTGGACGACGGGGACGATGGCATCGACACCGAGGAGTTCTTCGAGCTGGTTCGGCTTTGGCAGCAGGGGAGGCGGCCATGGCGGGAACCATGGTCGTCCCTGGTTGGGACCCCAGGTATTCCCCGTGAAGTCGCGAATGCAGGCCGATCCATCCGTGCAATCCTGGGGGCCGTGGCCTATGACGTTGAGTACATCCCCCCCCTCTGCCTCCTTTGTCGCCTGCCCACGTTCGAGTCCTGTCGACGAGTCTGTCGATCGATCGTTTGTGAGAGCTGCAACTTCTGGTCACGGCAGTGCCCGTTGTGCATCGACAGTTCTGGCTCAGACTAGTGCGATAGTCCTTGCAGGGCTCATGGCTGACAGGGGGCGCTATGCGGTCGAGTCAGCGGGGAGCTCCAGGTGGGACCCGGAGACCTCGTCTGAAGTGGCCCAAGCCGCCCGTGTTCGCGAGTTCAGGGAGCAATACCACCTCTTGGACGACGCGGACTTCGCCTTTGCCTTTCGGTCAGCGGAAGAGGCCTTGTTGGCCGGGGGCCGGGGATTGGCCGATGCTTGGACCAAGGCCCGCTCCGAGCAGACTGAGGAGCTGATGCCGTTGGCGGCCTCTACAGTGGAAGCTGGCTCGAGTCGCGACAGGCCGGCGCATGCTCTTCACCTACCCGCTCCTCCAGTGCCTGTTCGGAAGGGAGTGACCCTTTCTCAGCAAGCTTTCAGTGCTGACAGTGTGAACAGGCGAGTGGAAGCGCTGGCCAAGGTGTTTGAGGACGCCGGGATTCATCGCCCTTCCGTGGGGAACCTCTCAGATGCGATCCTAGCTGAGTGGAAACTGCAACTCACTCGATTGGCGCAGGTCAAAGTGACCAAATCGGAACCTCAGACAGTGGTGAACGCTGTGCGCACGTGGTCGGAATTGGTCAGCTTTATGCGTTCTCGAGATAGGACTACGATAGAGCATTTGGATTTGGCGTCATTCCTGGCCTCCGGCTCCAAAGGACCCAAGCGGGCATTGAACTCGCTTCGCTGGTTGAATAAACTGGGGCATTTGGGGTGGCAGTTGGATGCGATCGTGCTGGATCCACCTGCCTCACGGCGGGCAGCTGCGCGATCCCAGGCTCTCGTTGTCGAGCCGCCCATGCTCACCCACTTGGAGCGTGGCATCAAGGAAGCCTTCACCCGACAGGACCCTCGCTGGACTGCGATGCTGGGAAGTTGGATCGTTGGCGTAGGGGTACTACGCTACCGGCATGTCCAACGCGCTCAGATGGTGCGATTGTCCCGCTCAACGATGTACTGCCATTGCCCCAAAGGGAAGCAGGCGAGCAAACGTGATGGCTTCGACTTCTCCATCCCTTCGCAGTTCACAGATGGCTGGCCCTGGGCAGAGCATGTGGTGGCCCTTCGGAACCAGTTGCCCGAGGCCCAACGAGATGAAGGCGGCCTCTGCTTCAATCGGGAGGGCCGCGCGTGGGACATCTCTGAGGTGCAAGCCGCAGGTCGTGAGCTGTTCCAGGACCTTGTGACCGACGTGGCCGACCTCTCCACCTACTCGTGGCGCCGGCTCATGCCCACGGTGGCGTTGCTGGCCAAGTACACCCCGGTTGAGATGGTGGCCTTGGGGGATTGGCAATCCAAGAGTGAGCTACCTCAGGAGGCCGCCATGCCGACACACTACGCAGGCAGCCGTGATCTCGTTAGCATGAGGCTCAAACATCTGTCGCTGGGACTTGTCGCCAGGTTGGGCGAATTTGATGCCTGGGAACTGGCAACTCCAGCCGCCATCACTGCCGCAGTGGACGCGGCCAAGCCCGAGGTGCAGCGGGCAGTGAGCCTCGACAAGCACAGCTTGTGGGACAAGCCGATGTCGGTGGCAGCAGCGCAGCGCGCGTTCGCTTTCTCGCGAGAGCGTGCAGCGCTCACAAGAGCGGCGCAGGCTAGTTCCAAGCGCTCCGAAGCTGTGATGCCCCCTTCCATCAATGGCAAGGTGGTCACCCGTTTCCTGAGGAACGGCAAGGCGCTATGCCCCAACTTTCAGTTGGACGCCTGCCACGTGGGCGAGGGGACCTGTGGTGAAGCCCACCTTTGTGCCATCGTGCTGAAGACTGGCCGTGCCTGCGGAGGGAAGCATCCAGCTCAGGCTTGCTTGGCAAAGCGCTATGTGGTGGCCGAGGATGTCGAGCACACCCCTCTGGCGAACGTCGCAGTGCCCAGCACCGCAGAGCCAGTCGCTCTCCCCGTGGCCGACGCCCCTGAGGCACCACATCGATCATCATCGCCAGAGAGCACCTCCAGTGAAGATGAGTCCTCAGCAGGCCCTCGCTCCCCGAGCGCGTCCCCGAGTCCAGTCCCGGCTCCCAAGACCAAGAAGCTGCGTACCGTGCCACCCCCGGACACTGAAGCAGTACCCTCTCCAGCGCAGCCCGTGGCGCCCAAGGCAATGCCGCCCTCGGTGGCGGCGACAGCGGCGGCGCCCAAAGCCTCGGAGGTCATTCCACCATGGCGAGCAGCAGCAGCCGAAGCAACGGAGGCTCCCAGCGACATCTTCGAGATGCCCGAGCCCCCGGCCGCGTTCACACCCAATGTGCACGACCAGCGGTGGGACCGCTTGGCCACCGTGCGGGGGAAGAGCGCGCAGGCGCCGACCAAAGTGCTGTCCGTCCAAAGTGGCGGCACGTTGTGGTTGGGTGGATTGCCTACGAACAGGTCAGCATCAGCCTTTCCATCCGTCACTCTTCAAGTGGCATGCATGCTTGAGGAGCCTTCGCAGCGGGGTGGCATTTGCTTGCAGGGAGCGACCCTGCGCAAGTTCGCTATCGCCCACCCTGATAGGCGAGACGAGCAATGGCGCGACCTGTTTCCGCTCCTGTGCAATACGTTGTGGGGAGGCGAGGATGTGCTCCTCCACTGCATTAGTGGCCGGCATCGCGCGGCGGGTACCGCGTGTATGATCCGAGCCATTCTCCTCCGGGACCGCCCGCAGTCAGCTGCACATCCAGGGCTATGAGGACACTCCCCTCTGCTCACATCGCCAGAGCGGCCAGAAGAGCAAAGGGCGTTTGGCACACCCGTCGAAGTGTACCTCGAAGATGGAGGCGATTGCCTGGGGCAGGCCAACATGCCAAGTTTGTGCCAATAGAGCGCCAGCCTCCTGGATCCCTTGAGGAGGCTGTGGCACCTGTTTTCATCTTGTCGCACAGCGACACATAAGAGCAGCTAGCCCCCCTTTTGGCGATGGAGTGATCCGTTGCCCGTGGCGAGCTTGACCGAGACAGCGTGAAAACAGAGTGCAGTCTCCTGACAGGGGCATTCGGCGAGGGGGGAGTTTCGCCGGACATCGCGATGCAATATTTCTTTCGAGCGAAACGAGCCACTGCCGCACTCCCTCCAGGCAAACGGCTGGCATGGCTCCAAACCCGTGATGCCGAAGAACGGGCAGAGTGGACGGCACGCTTTCGGGAAAGCTCTCAGTCGCTCGGCGTCATTATTAAAGAAGTCTACCAAGCGCGAGATGCACACTGGTTGCCGCCCACACCAGCAGAGCCAGCGTCCACCGCCCCTGGGAAGAGCGCTCCGCCAGCAGCCGCTCCAGCGGCCTCCAAGTTTGCATCGGGGAAATCGATCCAAGGCAAACAAGTGGCCAGGGTACTCCGTGATGGGACGCTCCTTTGCCAGGCATTCCAGGAAGGATCTTGCAAGAGTAAGGGGGGCAAATGCAAGCTTGGCCAACATCGTTGCGGCCACGTTACCAAGAAGGAGCGGGTGTGTGGAGCTCCGAACCATGGGGCAGCAGCTTGCCGCAATACCCCGAAGGCCTGACGGGGCCTTGAAGAGGCAGCGGCAGCCTCTTCAGGGTCGGTTGAGGATCCGCCGCAATCAGGGGAGGGACCCCTGATGGCCGACCTGATGTCAGGACCCAATGCACCGCTTACCAGAGCCTTCATCTTTTGCGGCTGGAGATGCATCACCATTGACTGGTTGATCAACCCTCAACATGACCTCGCGCGCCCGGAGTTTCAGCAAGAGCTTCGCGAGATGTTGCAGCAAGCCGATTGCATCTGTGCCGCGTTGGACTGTAGCACCAAGTCCCGCGCTCGAGAGATTCCCAGGAAGTTCGAGGACGGCCGACCCGCTCCGAAACCCCTGCGGTCAGACGAACACCCCGCAGGCCTCCCACACCTCCGAGGGAGTGACCTTCGGCGAGTGACCAAGGACAACCAGGCCTGTGACTTTGTCCTCCAGGAGACCCAGGAATTGGCCGATCGTGGTGGAGTGTCACTGCGGGAGAATCCGGCGAGGAGCCTCCATTGGGAACTGCCCCGTGAGAAGCAGATGTTGGCGTCCGGCGATTGGCAGGACACCTGCTACGCAGCATGCTGCTTCATGGGGGCGCGGTGCAAGCAGCAGAGACTCAGGCACAACATCCAGGAGATCTCCCAGTGGCCGCCACTCCAATGCCATCATCAGCACGACCCAGATGAGTGGAAGCCCTACACCTTGGATGGGCAGCGAGTCTTCCCTAGCCATGAGGAAGCTGAGTACACAGCCCCGCTGGCCTTCGCCATTGCGGTGTCCACTAGTTGGTGGGCAGTACGTGTTGGTCGAGCCAAGTTGCGCGTCCCTCGGATGCCGCCGACTGAGGCTGTGGGCCGCCGGGAGCACTGGCTTCACTATGACCCCCGCTCTATGCGCAGCTGGGCTATGACTCCTTTGGCGATCCAGCTGGGCCTGCGACCAATCGACCCGCGCGAGCGTGCACGGGTGCCTCGCGCGCGCCGAGCAGTCGATTTCTTGGTGGATGGCCACCTTCCCGCCAAGTGCATCTACGTAGGGCGAGGGCATCACAGCCACAAGTTGCCCCTGTCGAAATGGTGCTCTCCGTACACCCCAGGACATGATTGTACCGCAGATGAATGGCTTCCTTGTTATGTTGAGTTCATCATGTCGTCCAAGGCGGCGGAACTCCCAGAGCTGGCGGGCTGCACCTTAGCCTGTGATTGCCCACATGACAGTGACGTTTGCGAAGCCGATGCGCTGGCAGGGTTGGTTTTTGACGCCACAGCCCCGGAAGCACCTCGCTACCTGGCAGCGGCAGGCGGGCAAGCCCAGAGGCATCGCTCGACAGCATCTCGAGCATTGCGGTTGGGGGTCATCTCCAGCCGCGGAGTGGCTGCGAGCATCCCAGCACGAGTGGGCCTATTCACCCAAGAAGGCGTTGTCACGCGCTTCCGCCGCCGCTTCCCAGGTACATGGTTCCAGGACTTCAAGTTCCCGATGATCGAAGACCTCCTGAATCAGGCACCGTTCTGCGAGTTTCCACGCTGGAGAGACCAGCACGATCTCAAGGCAGATGGGCCCCTGGGACCACATTTGGCTAGCGCAGCTTTGAGGCAGCGGCAACGTCATGCCGAGGGCCAGCAAGCCGGAGCTTTGAGCCATAAAGCCGCCCTACCTCCGCTTTTGAGTTTTGGGCTGGACCCGGACACCCACTTTCAGCGTGCTTGCCTTCGAAGCCAGGCACTAATCCCGACTGAGCAGTCGCCCCTTCTGGACGATGATCTATGGTTTGTGGCTGAACTCTATGCATCACGTTCCGAAGACCTACCACGACTCCGCGAGCAGAGCCTAGGCATCTTGAAGGAGCTGAAGCAGCGATGGAGGAGCGTGGGCGAGCACCTGCGGACTTTCCAAACATCAGCGATTCGGGCAGTCGCCCGTTCCAGGGACATCGGGCTAACAGCCCTCTTGGTGACCCTAACGTCCTGGGCGGATATCACGTACCCTTACGGCTTGGTAGCGGGACTGCCAGCTGTAGGTACGGCACCACCCTACGGGGTCTTTCCGGAGCAGCCAGGTCGTATCCTCACCATGGAGGACGTGCTCGACGACTGGGAAACCCACAATTACAAGACCCTCGCCTCGCTCAAACCCGGCAGACATGATGCCGTGCTGCTGGAGCAATCGCTGAACGATGCCGCCCAAGGTTTCTGCTCTGCACCGTTGACCCAGGCGCAGCTCCTACGAGAACTACGAGGAGAACCATTCCGCCTCATCCCCCGATGTGTGATTGTCCAATCCTCGGGCAAAAAGCGGATCATTGATAATGGAGATACAGGAGGCCAGTCTGAGAGGTCTTCGGATTGGAACAAGTTGGTTTTATGCTCGCCGTTGCGCCCTGCACAACATGTGGGGGCGGTCGCTTCACTGTTGACAGACAAACAGTGGCACACTCTTACGACTGCTGACGAGTGGCTGTCACGAGGGGAGATTGGCCGAACGCGTATCGGCATTCCCCTATCAGTCAGGCAGAGAGCCGCGGCTGTATCGTCTGCTTCTGGCATGCTGAGCGGGGGGAACCCGCCTTTCAGGTGTATTCATCCCTCCTCTTCGGCCTTCCGCTCGCGGTTACATCGTTCAATCGGTATTCCTGCCTCATTGAAGCACTGGGCCGACGGCTTACATACAGTCTGGTGTCGCTCTATTTCGATGATGCCCACATCACGGACCTCCAGTCAGGCTTCGGCTCCAGCCAACAAGCTTTCTGTCAGTTGAACACCCTCTTAGGTACCCCGTTTGCCGAGGAGAAGAAACAGGTGATGCAGCCTACCGGTACCTTTCTGGGCCTTGATCACGACTTTACGAACCTCAGTCGGGGCTTCGTGACGTTTTGGGCCCGAGATCGATTGATTCAGAAGACAGCTGCGATGATTACCGAGGCACAGGCACACAACAGCCTGTCCTCAGGCCAGGCATCCAAGCTCTACGGCATGCTCAATTTTCTCGAGCAGGGCATGTACGGAAGGTTGGGATGCGCAGGTTTGGCAGCCATTAAAGCACGCCAGACAGAGCGCAACCGCGACCTCACTCCAGAGCTTCAGCGCAACTTCGATGTGATTCACTCCATCCTTCGCCATCGACCCTGTCGAGAACTTCCCGTGAGGCCGTCCGAATGTTTGCGGTTTGTTGTAGCTTCTGACGCAGCTTTGGAGGAACCAAAGCAGGGCACAGGAGGATTTTTAATCGTCTGGCACGATCCGGTGGGACCGGTTCGGAAAGCCTTCATCGCCAACATTTCTCCGGAAGTTTACCAGCTGTGTGAGCCTGGTGACAGGCAGATAGCCCAGTTGGAGATGGTGATGATCGTTTATGCCCTCACATATCGGGCGCAGACCTTTCGAGGTCGTCGAGGCATCTGGCTGATCGACAACGTCGCTAGCCTCATGTGTCTGATCCGGGGCCGTTCCCAGTCACCCGATCTGGAGCGCATGTGTGGTTTGATTCATGTCATGCTGTACGCTTTGCGTACTTGGATGTATTGGGAATACATTCCGTCTAAGAGTAATTGGGCCGACGCAATTTCAAGACTAGGTTGGTCCGATCCGTGGTGGCGAACCAACGGATTCACCCCTTTTTCCGTCTCTTGCCCTCTCTGCCTTTGGCACCTTCCGCTGCCAGCAGTGATCCGAGTCGTAGAATTTCTCTAAGTGCGTTGGGAGGATTTGAAGTGCATTGGGAGTGGTTTCCGGAGTGACCGGAAGGATACCACAAGGGTCTGATTGTGTCAGGCCTGCTGATGCAGGTAACCCAACGCAATTATCCTGCTGGACATGGCAGGTTGAAGACCATACCGGCAAGATGACTGAGAAAAAGGGATTGTGTGCGGACCACCGTAGCTACGAGAGTCAACCTTGGAAAGAAATGTAAACATGTTTCAGGTCTGGCAGGCTTGGGTGAACATGTATTCATTACTGCCATAGGTTTGAACCAACGAATGTTTTGGCTCAAGTGACTTGGCCAAAATAGCGTTTGTTCTCTCTTTTTCCCACCCAGCCCACCCTGGTGTAAGGGCCCCCGGTGGGGTCACCCTTACCCTTGAAGGGCTAGCTGGCTAGCCTGGGGCTTGCGCAGGGATCTGCGATCTGGCACAATCTAGCGGAGTGACCGCTTTCAGACCACTTTTTAAGCACCCCAGGGGGGAGTGGTTTCCGGAGTGACCGGAAGGATACCACAAGGGTCTGATTGTGTCAGGCCTGCTGATGCAGGTAACCCAACGCAATTATCCTGCTGGACATGGCAGGTTGAAGACCATACCGGCAAGATGACTGAGAAAAAGGGATTGTGTGCGGACCACCGTAGCTACGAGAGTCAACCTTGGAAAGAAATGTTGTTTAAACAACTATTTCCCCAGATAGCGAAGCTATGGGGTTCTTACTTCAAATAACATGAGTTGCCCGCGCGCGCTTTCGAGACAGGTTGCTGTGCTGGTGCCGGGCGCCGGTGCTGGTGCTGTCTCTGAGCTGGCTGTGCACGGTGGTGCTGTGAGCTGACTGCGCGCGTGGTGGAGACAGGTTGCTGGTGCTGGGCGCCGGGTGCCGGTGCTGGTGCTGGTGGTGCCGGGTGCTGGCGCTGGTGCTGTGAGCTGGCTGTGAGCTGACTGTGCGCGCGGTGGAGACAGGTTGCTGGTGCTGCGTGCTGGGTGCCGGTGCTGGTGCTGTGAGCTGGTGCCGGGTGCTGGTGCTGGTGCTGGGGCCGGTGCTGGTGCTGTTGTGCACGCGGTGGAAACAGGTTGCTGGTGCTGGGTGCCGGGTGCCGCTGGTGGTGCCGGGCGCTGGTGCTGTGAGCTGGCTGTGCACGCTGTGGAGACAGGTTGCTGGTGCTGGTGCTGGGTGCCGGGCGCCGGCGCGGGTGCTGTGAGCTAGCTGTGCGCGTGGTGGAGACAGGTGCTGGTGCTGGTGCTGCCGGTGCTGGCGCTGGTCCTGTGAGCTGGCTGCGCGTGAGGTGGAGACAGATTGCTGGTGCTGGCGCGGCTGTGTGCGTAGTGGAGACACGCCACGCTGTATTGCGTGTAAAAATTGGAGCTGCTGCCAATGCAGGATGCAGCCCAGAAAAATCTTTTGCACGCATTTGCTATCTGGGGTCTATGCTGGAGTAATTTTATTTTGTAACGCTCGGATGGCAGACAAGAGTGGTGCAGTATGCAGTATGCATCCAAAATCATCAATGTTTCTTGTGGTCACTTGTGGTCAGTTATCCTGTGTCAGTTAGTTTTACTAATCAGATATTGGGCCAGATTGCTAAGAACTCCAGGTTTCCGCAAACCTGCAGTATGAGCAAGTGACTGGGAACTTTGCAGATTCTTTTCCATCAGATGCCTCAGGGCTGATGAACTACATCTAGTTCAAAACTGTTGAACTGGTGGTCCCGCAAACGCGGTGGAAGGAGATGCAACAAACATCATTCCGAATGCAAACGGGTGTTCTTTTTGTTTCTTTTATGTTCAGGTCGTGAGGATGAAAGGAAGGAGAAAAGAGAGCGGGAGGTTAAGGCCAGTTTGTTGTGGTTGATGTATGTACTCACAAGCAGATTTGGAGTTTAACGCCTGAATTCAGCGAATGTCAAGCATACACACACGCGCATGTCTTTTCTTGAGGTGTTTGTGTGTGTGTGTAATGCAACGCAATGTGATATATGATAATACGTAATGTATCCCTGCTCAAGTCATGATTGGAAAGCATTTGATGGACACGACCGCAGCCCTGATCAAGAGAGCTCGTGCACTGTTTTGCACAAAAGGGTTATGAGCCCAAGTCCACCGGCTGTTGAACCGCAATTGCTGGTCCCCATTGCGGGCGCAAGCTCAACCGACGCCTGCTATGCTGGGGTTGCGCATGGTAGAGATCGAGTTCGCTCACAACATTCTTCAGGCTGACGTTCTCTCAACGATCAACTGGCCAATCCGATCCCCAGGAGAGGGGGAGCCGAGGGTTTGGGAACAGGCCCGACGACAGGGCGAATCTTTGAGAAGAGGTGGACCCAGGCTTTGTTAAAGAAGGGAAGGAAGCCTGAGGCGAAGAAGGGCGAGGGAAGCAGAGAGGAGACGTTAAGGTGGCTGTTGAAGTTGAGAAAGGAAAGGAAGGGGATGTGAAGCAGACAGCGTGAGAGGGTGAGAGGAGACGGAATGTCCTGGAGGCAGGTGGCTGACAGAAGGAATGAGGAGCTGAGGTGTGGAAGACTTTCTCGCAGCTGATCAGGGAGATGGCTCGACGTATACAGGCTACATGCTGATCGCCGGCGGATGCGTTTGGGTTTGACCAGACAGGGCGTTGCTCTCTCTCTCTCTCTCGAGGGATAGCGCCTGGGTGAAGGGTGATCCTGATTTTGGCAGATGTGAAGACCTTGAAGGTCATGATTTGAAAGCGGTTGATGATGGGCGCTTGATCAAGACCAGCTGAGAAAAGAGAGCCGGTGCAAGGTACGTATGCGTTGATGTATGTAATAGTCTTCCTGGATCAGTGGAGGGTTGAGGAGCATGCGCCCCCATCTCTGTGGATGCTGGTGCGGTTAGGCGTCGTCAGAGCTTGCTTTGTCACCTGATGGTGCGTGCAGTTGCCCTAAACGCCTTGGATGGCGTTGGCGCCTTCTTTTTGCAACTTGGAGCATTTGAGAGGCCCCAATTCCTGGTGGCCACTTTTCCAGGGGCGAAAACTGCGAAAACTGGGCCGAAGGATGGCGAAGGTGTTGGTGACCTTTTGGATCTGCTGTAGTCCTCACGTAATGCTGTAGGTGGGTAGGCAGGCAGCCGAGTTGAACGCTTGCGTATATAGGTATTTATATATATATATATATGTAGGTATTTGAAAAAAAGTAATATATATATATATATACACATGTGTGTGCCCAGCCAGCCTGCCACCCTGCAAGCGCCCGCAACTGCGCCGAACTCGTGCAGCGACCAGCGTCTCAAACAGCTGGCTTTCACAACTGTTGGCAGCGCGCGTTCGCTGAGAAAACGCAGATTCGCGCAGCTCTTTACTTCCACGCTTGCCTGAATCTTCGATGACTGTTGCACACTTTGGCAACTTCCACCTGGATTCTGACGATTTGGCAACTTCCCATCACCCTTCACGAAACTTCCCAGTTTCGACGACAGTTAAGGACAGCTAAGCCCTTTGGTAGCTTCGACAGTTACACATTGGTATCGCCCGCCGCCCGCCTTGTTTTTCGACGACCGTTACACACTTAAGGCAATTCGACAGTTGGAACGTCCACCCTCTTTTTCGACGACTATTGGCAACTTCCACCTTGATTTTTGACGGCAGTTACATTTTGGCAACTTCCACCTTCGAATGGAAAGCCATCTATGCCCAGCCGGCCGGGCAGCGCGCGCCGCAACCGCGCAGCGCCCAGCGTCTCAGACAGCGAACTTTCGCGTTCGCTGATAAGACACGGGGGTTCCCGCAGCGCCGGCGCCGTATACATGCAACCGCCCACGCTCAAGATTTTCGACGCCGTTTACACACTCGAGTGACGCCAGCCTGGATTTCTCGTCGATTGTCGACAACAGCCACACGGATTTTCGACGACAGCCCGCCTGGATTTTCTAGCGCGCTGGTCAGCTCCTGCCTTCGCCAAATCGTACACTTGGCTAGCTCTGCACTTGGCTCCTAGCGCTGTGAAAACTCGTGGACATAGCTGGAAATTCAGTTATCTAGCTTCTACGATTCTACGCAATCGGAGGTGTCGCGCGGGCGTGTCCAGCTACCTTGCTGCTACTTAGAATACATTCAGGCCTCTCGAAACACGCTCACTCACTATAACTCACTCACCCACACTCACTTTGACTCACTCTCACTCACTCTCACACTCTCACACGCTCACGCTCACTCTCACTCACATTCGCATTCACACTCGCTCAAACTCACCACCGCAGGTCAGAAGGACTTATAGCTCATCTAAGCCCACCGGTCTTATAGATCAGAGCCTCTGATGGTGAAGCTGAAGAATGGGTCTTTCTGGCGCATATCTTGTGATCGAAACAGTTCTTGACCCGGACTATGGCCAGATTGGCGTGCGCCCCAGGGTTTTGAACTTTGTCACTTCGAGTGAACCCCACCCTGAAAAGGCGATTTGGAAGAAGGCAGGGCACATGTATTGACAGACCAGCCCAACAAAGGCAGACGTGCGGATTGAGGCAATGTTCTAACGCTTGTTGGCATCAAGTCTGGTTTTTGACACATCATCTATTATAAAGGCTGGGAAATGTATTTTTCCAGCCACCCATGCTAAGCATAAAAACAAGGCGTGAGACAGTTTTTTAGTATGGTTCAGCGTTGAAACCGTGGCTGTCAGTGTCAGTGTCTTGCCACTTGTGGAGCAACACCGCCGCTCGCTCGCCGTGCATTTTCGCAGCGTACTTCTGCAAGTCATTACATTATTGGAGGAGGTGTTAAGTCTGACACTCTCAATTTACGGACAACTGTGTTCATGTTTTTCACCAGAAGGCAGCACACATACACAACGTCATTCAACTCGGTGGGTTCGTCTCACTTTGGGTCGCGGTCGGCCAGGCGAGGGTAAGCCCAGGGCACGCATTGTGGAGTGGACCAGAACCATGCATAGAACATTTAATGCTGTGTTTTGAGGCTCAACAGCATGGTGCAAGATAGGCAACCCCATGGTGAAGGTAAACTGTCGGTACAAAGAAAGCGGCGGGAGACGTTAGCGTCGGACATTGCGCAGAAACTGCTGCAGTGCTTGGACTTAGACTATGTTGAAGCCACCGGCAGCCTTTTCCCTAGAAAATGCAACCTGAGAAGGAGGAGTGCCAAGAAGTTCCGTTTTCTGAAGGCACACACCGGACGGGTCTTCACGAAACGGCTCAGTCAAGATATCACACGCCAAGTTGCGCTGGGGTTGCCTTTTAGAATCCCAGTTGACCCAAAAGGTGGCCTTGAGGAACACTGCAGGGCTCAAGCGTTACTGCTCCAAAAGTTGGCGAAGCGCTGCAAGAGGGCTTTCAGCGAAAAAATGGATGCCGTGGAGACCCAACCATACGCTGGAGACTCATTATGACACACTTTTTCACAGCACGTTGCTACAAGTGGAAGGTTCTAGCTTGCACCCACTGTACTTAGTTTTATCAACGTTCCCTTTACGTATTATTTTGTGATGCTGCCTGTGGCCCAGGACACGTCTGGGATTGCAGAGGCCCAGCTCACAGATTTCCCTTTTGGTGGTTGGCAGTTAGAAACTGCAACGTCGTGCGAAACTATGCCAAACAAATGTTCATGGCAATCAAGGTGGCCAGAAACCATCCATAAACACATTTTGAGGGCTTAATCACACTGCCCAACCACATGGAGTTGCCAGTGGGCAGCCATCTTTGTTTTCCCAACTCGCGAGGCGATCCATGAGGCTCCGGAGCAAGCTGGGGTGGAGGCCTGTGCGTGTGGCCGGCGAGGTGCGCGTGTGGCCGGCGAGGATCTTTCAAAAAGCAAACTTTGGCAGGACGAGGACGAGTCGATCGAGGGGACACTGGTGGATGAATCGGAAGCGGAGGCCCGGAGCCCACTATCTTCAAGAGCTTTTCTTGTAACTCCTACTGATACTGATTCTAGAGGCGCTGGCCACCATTGCTTTTTCATTTTCAACTGGCTTTAGATCAACAAAATTCTGCAGACCCAAGCAGTCAGACCAGTTGCCCTCCCTGGTCCGCTTGTTTTTGCGCATGTTCCTAGACTTTGCAACTTCTTAGTGATGCCTCCCAAACGGGCTCAATGAGCTATAGGAAAACATCTTCAAAAAAATCTTGACCCAGTCATCAACCATTGTGTACCCCGCCTTGTTCACACGCCGTCAAAATGAATGTTGAGGCCTGCGCTCCAGCAGACGCTGGCTGGGAAAATGCTGAGGTGCTCAATTCTTTGCATCAAGTCACTGGTTATAATCTTCTTCAATTTTTGTCCCAGGACCCAAACTACATTGGAGAATGGACTTATGACGAGGAAGTCTATGAGGACCATATCTTAATGTGTCTTTTGCCACCCACTTATAGTATAATGTGTGACAGCGCTTCCCGGCTAGAGTTTGTAATTTCTTGCTTGGGATTTGTTGGAGGACGAATGGGTGAATGCATGCACTCATCCTGCTGTGGCCGAGGAGGCCTCTCATCCTGCCATCTAGTTAGCTTGGCTCCACCATCTTTGGAAAGCGCACGGGGATTCAAATCTGATAGAAAGACATTATCTTTTTTGAAGCCAGGAGGAGGCACCCTTCACGGAAACCTATGTTGCCGAGGCTTTGGGATGTCCTGCGCTCTTCCATGTATCATGGGCCCTCAAAAAATATATAACATACTATTTGGACGAACGTGTTGAAACTCTGGTTGCAGCTTCCAGGAGTATGAAGTTGACTGGGACGACATGTACTACTGTGATGGACTGTGGTGGTCAAAGACTCACCAGGCAAGATTCCCTCAACAAAACAGAAGCAAGTTTAAACCAGAGATGGAACATGACCCTTCGCACAAGCGTCCGTTTAAATGTGCTGAATGTCCAAAAAATCAACCGAACAACTTATAGAACTTCTGCTGACCCAGGAGTGGGGCTATGATCCTGATGCCAAACAGTGGACAATGGTGGTGGATGAGGCGGATTCAGCACCGTACAGTTCGGAAGCCTTTGCCAGTTTCGTGGTCGTGTGGGGGCCAGGTTTGGTTTTCCAAGTCCAACAGGGTTCTTTTCAACCAACCTGCCACGCGTCAGGCGGCAAATGCTCCTTGTGAAGCAGAACCTTGCGAGCAGGCTGGGTGACAACCTGAGCTCTATTTCACGCTCTGCAAAAGGTTTTGCTTCTGGGGCAGACTGCCTTGAGATTTGTCATTGTTTGTTTCCGTTGGCCTTTTTGTGAAAAACGGGAACGCACGAGTTTTGCTGGCAGGTGGACTGTCACACGGATTCGACCTTGAACATGGTGGAGGAAATTGTGTGGTGGCTATCCAATCGATCGGCGGAGGAACCTGCGTCCAAACGACGGAAGGTGCAGAAGATGCTTGCTGACCTCTCCAAGAAGTATCCGTATGTTACTTGTTATCGCAAAACTCAATGCCATCAGTTTGTTTGTCACGTGTACTTTTGTTGTGTAAGGCTT
This sequence comes from Durusdinium trenchii, assembly GCA_963970005.1. Lineage (NCBI taxonomy): Eukaryota > Dinophyceae > Suessiales > Symbiodiniaceae > Durusdinium > Durusdinium trenchii. The sequence goes on along the minus strand of CAXAMN010004925.1, from coordinate 212,418 downwards.
GAAGTGTACCCTTTCCCGGTCATTCTCCCCAGGTTGGTGGAAAAGACGGCCTTTCTGCCGACGTTGATCTAGAGGTTGATGGTTCGGAGGAGTCGTACCATGAATGGATCAAACAGTACAGAAAACAGAACTCGTTGTGGCGTGCCAGTGCGAATGGATACCTGAAGTGCAAGGGTCAGAAAGATGGTGAGACCATTACTACCCCCAGTCCCAGGCTCTTGGTTGTGCCCGAGCACACTCCGGAGCCTGTAGCGCGCCCGTATTCCAAAGTCGCACTAGCTGCATCTAAGCGAATGGAAGCTCAGATGAAACAAACATCAAGCCAGGCAAACCAGCTCAACAAGCCGGGGTCAAAGTCTGTGACAGAGACAAAGGCCAAGAAGCCAGAGTCAAAACCACATGCCGTGAAAGAGAAGCAGAAGCCGCTCTCCCTAGAGCCTCAGCCCAAGAAGAAAAAGGATTTGACTACGGGGCCTTTGTACAATGCCTTTCAAACCTACATGGCCGCGCAAAAGGAACAAGGCATGTCGCACAAAGAGGCCTTGCAGAGTTGGATGAGTTCCATGGAACGTGAAAAGCTTTTGTTTGGAATGTCTGAAGCGGAGCTCAAGAGGCGACGCTTCACGTCGTAGGTTGCTTTTCTTGAGGAGCCATGGGCCATATGTTTCTGTTCCCAGAGTTGTTGACAAATATATAGATAGATATATACTCCTGAAATATAAATACATAAATAAATATATATATATATTGGTTTCCAAGTTCCACAAAGTTTCTCTTGATGTTATGCTGTTCGGCTTCTTGGGGCGTTTTGGGTTTCTATGAAAATGCTCGTGGTGCCAAACATCACAAAAGAGCAAAGGGGTCAACCTTTTGCAGGGCAAAAGGTTTTGTGACATGAGGTGGCAAACAGCCTCATGTGGTTACCGCCTCTGCCTGATAGCAGCCATGCAAAGACAGCCCGCAGCTACAAGTGTAAGATGTCCAAATGTATTCACGGACATGTGACATGTCCATTTTGCTGTGATGCGGTTTGCCGTGCGTGTTTGCCTTCCAGGCTCATGGCCAAGCGCAAGCTTGACGGTGAAGGCGTGGGCACGCTGCGCGCGTTTCAATCAGTCTTTCAACCATTAATTGAGTCCGTGGTGGTCACTTTGGAAATCTGATGTACTTACTTTCAATCATGGTTGAGTTCTCTAGCTCCAAGGTAGTTAGGACCGTCTGCTTTTGTTTACGCGTGCCATGAAGTTTAGCCATTTGGCTGCGCTGCTGGTTGCGCTCAATTTGGCCTTTGGGCCTCCAAAGTGTGAGACGGAGATCCAAGAGGATTGCGCTGGCGCGGGTGGACTAAGCCAGGGTATCAAGATATGGGGGTTCAAGGGGGAGAGACGAGATGCGTTTTGACTGCAGGAATTCTAGGAAGCTGACCTTTCTTTGACTTGTCACGCCGTCTGTTTTATTTTTCGGATTGCCACCCACCTCCATGCCAAGGTGAAATATCATCCGGGTTTGAATCTCCTTTTTGGCCTTGGCTTCCTCACTACCTTGAACGCTGCGCCATGGAAGTAGTGTTCAGTTTGCTATCCACGAGAAGCCAAAAAGGACACCCTTGCAATCAAGGTCTCCAGTTCCCAAACACCGGGGCCCCTCCTAATTTGCCAGGTTTGTCACGCGAGGGTGTCCTTTTGGGCTTTCTTAACATGTCTTGGTGCGTGTAGCGAAGAAGATGCGGTATCAGCGTGTTTTTGGACCTAAGTTGCGGAGCCTCCGGGAGCATTGCATTTACTGGTGCGCGCCTCCATGCGCCACCTTTGTGTGGCTTTCCAGAGGAAGCACTGGGCGTTCCAGAACCCGTCCCCAAGGCGGGCAACAAGTGTCCCTACTTTGCAAGTGGTGTATGTAAATCTAAGCTCTGAAAGATTACATGGCAGGGTCGAAGCTTTACAAAAAGGCGCAGCGCGCTAACAGACTGGTGAGGCGCGTCCTATATTTGTCGCTTGCCCTGAAAAGCTTCATCCGTTCAGAGAGTATAGAACTCATACCAGGAGTGTGTTGGAATTTGCTTGAGGTTGGAATACTGTCAAAAAAAGAATTTGACTTATGTCATCGAGAATCCGATGAGCACACTGCTTTGGACTTACCGCCCGATGGAGGCCTGACCCTGACAATTTCCCAGTCCCTCCCAAGTCACTGCTGCCCCACCAAGTTGAGTTTGCAAGGGGTCCAAGGCTGAATGGAAAAGCGCCCACCCTGTACGATGTTTGTCGCGATCGGTGTTTCCGTGGCCTTCGCCAGAAACTGCTGCGCCGCCACAAAGCCATCGCGATCTCGGTGCCGCTTGGCGCCTACGGGGCATCAACGGAGCAGTTCGTCAGCGCAATAAGTCTTGCTGAGTGAGTCAGCTGTGGTCGGTTGCTTCCTCTTCAGATTCTGAGGAAGAGAGTTACGCTCTACACCAACAGCCCCTGGTTAGCCTCTTTGGGGGTGCGGCTTGATCCCTTTGAGAGGTTTGGTGAATTTAGCGGGGAGACACTAACGCAAAAAATCAAGCGTTACTTGGAAACTTTGATTCATCGCCCTCTATAGAGCACAGTCTGCAAGCTGAAAAGTCACTGTTGCTTGTAGCGTGCCCCCGCCTGTCTTGCCATGATGCAGGGAGCGGCTTGCTCGATTGAAATCAAACCTGGACATCCAGATGGTGAAGCGCTATATTTGCAGGCGCACTGGAGAAACCAAAGTCGTGATGGGCTCAGTGCGGGGAAGGCTTTGAAAAGGGTTCGTTTCAACTTTCGCGCGCCCCAGATTCTCCTTATCGCCAAGGCTGGCGGGAAGCACCTAACCAACTCAGCTGAGTATCCTGCACCTTTGGGACTTCGAGTCACGACCTCATTTCATTCTTAAGGAGCTATACGATTTTCATCGCACTCCACTGTTTGAGATCTAGCGATGGCAATTTTCCACTTGATTTCAGTATATGAGCTGGGCGTCTTATATTTTGAGAGGTGTCCGGGGAACACCTTTTTTGATCTAAAAAACGGGTTCCCCGGACACCTTCTGAAGTTGAACCCAAAGTGGAAAATTACCGTCTAGTGAAGTCAAAAGCGTTTCCTGCCAAAGGGTGGGCCCATTGGGTCAGGTTGGGGAGCTGCTCTTCAACCATTTGATGCTGAGCTGGAATTTGAAACCTTCCAAACACACGAAACTGGACTAAAAAACAGATGCTGAAAGGCAACTTTGGGTGGTACCCTATTCTTTCCCTTTGAAGGCTTTCTAAAAAGAACTAACAGGGTACCACCAAAAATAGCTGTTGATCGTCTCTTGGCCTCTCTTGGCTTGCCATGTTAAACCGAACGTATACATTGGAGCCTTTCATCGATGACCACTAAACACAACTGAGCGATCCTTTGGATTCCCCAGGAAGCAACACCCGGACGCGAGGGCCATGCCCGATGATGGCCTGACGTTCGAAGATGACTCCTCCGACAACTCGTCCGATTCTGGCTTGGAGGGAATCCTGGGCTAGAAGGTTTCAACAGTGGCTTCATGAAAGGGCCGCTGTTTTCTTGCAAAGGGCGCAAGTTGTTCAATGCCTCTGCTGTGTACAGGCTAGCTGCTAGCTTGATATGGAAGCTAGCTGTCTTTAGGGTACCCGCAGTATGCTATGCATCTTGACTAGAAAAGCTTGGCTCCTTGGCCTACCCTCTGTTTCCACCTTCAAGCACCGCAACTGGAAGAACACAGCTTGTGCACGTGCGCGCAGGCCCTCACCATCTTTATTCATTATACAGCTAAACTATATTATATATATGAATGTGTGTGTAGCCTAGCTGCCAGCCGTGGAAGCGTGACGTGTGATGCCTTTTGTTTGCATAGCCTTTTTTTCTGTGGCTGGGGCGTTTGGCCACACAGTATCCCTTGCTGCTGAGTCTTGACTGCAAAAATCAATTGGTTTGTCATGAAAAGTCATGACAAAACATGACATGTGCGACGCTCCCCCCCAGTTTCCAAAATGGCGCCATAAAGAACTGTCCATGACAAAACATGACATGCGCGACGTCCCCCCCCAGTTTCCAAAAGGGTGCATCAAAAAACTGTCCATGACAAACCATGACAAGCGCGACGCGACCTCTCATTGACAGGGCATGACGTTCGCGACAGGGCAACAGGGAACCAAGTACACAGCTTGCTTTCCGTGTTTCGATGTGAACGTACGTGTATACGTATAGACTCTTTGTTCATACACCCTCCCACCCACCTACAGTAAATGTGATCTACGATGGCAACTAGATCTAATTATTTTGGAAGGTGGCCTTTGCATACGGTTTTGACGCGGAAACAGGTTAGAAAAGGCAACCTTAAAGAATTTGGCCTGCTCGCTAAAGGGTAGAGGATACAAAATCAATCTCTGTTGGGAGTGTTGAGTAGCAAATCAGATTATATATTTGTTCTAGTGTGACTTTACCCAAAGTGCCGGGTTAACGTGTCAAGCTATCAAACAAACAGTTTCCTCAAGGAGCACCATCTAGTTCTGCCTAAACTCAAGCCAATCACCAAGAGGTCAAGGAGTGGTTAAGGTCGGGAATGGTTCCAGTATTGTCTGACATTGTTCGGGCAAAAAGGCGCAGGCCTTCCTATCAAGGGTGGTTTTTGGTGTTTGTGGATCGATGTTTTGAAAGGTTGTCGTTGGATAAGGGGTCTCTTAAGCAATTCCTGGAGGCCTTGGGGACCTTTTGGTCTTTGCTCACACTTTGAGCAACAAAATGAACCGTGACAAGGGCGTGACGGGCCGTGACAGAACCATCATAAATCGTCTTTACGGGGGATAGACCGTGACAGACCGTGACAGGCATGGCGCCCTGGGTGCCACAAACTTTACACGTTTTAAAAGCTGAGGCGTGCCAGGACACATGGTGTGCCCTAGCTGCAAACGTTTGATTTCAACCTCAATCCTGAAACCTTCCTTGTTTTTCGCAGGGTGCTCGATGAAGGGGACTACGTCACACCAGAGAAACCTATCCTGAGAAGGTGTTGGTCTAAGACTCCTGACAGTGGTGCTAAAGTCACTTTCCAGAAGAGTGACACGATTGTGCCGCCGGCGGAGTTTGAAGACGATGTGCACAAACTCTACGGGATGGTGAAAGGAAAAGGAAAGGTTGGAGGAAAGTCTGTGGCACTTGTGACACGGAAGGGGAAAGGGAAAGGGCGTGGCGCTAAAGTCGACAGTGAAGCGGGGGATGGGGGCTTCCGTCGGCTGGCTCACCTGGAGACCATGGAATACGTAGCAGTGCCTTCAGAGCCAACCTCAAGCAAGACCAGCAAGGCAAAGCAGAAGACAAAGGAGGCAGAGGCAGAGGAGGAAGTTGAAGAGGTGCCCAAGAAAGAGAAGAAGAAGACCAAGCAGGCAGAGGCAGAGGAGAAGGGAGATGAGACCAAGAAAGAAAAGAGGACGACCAAGCAGGCAGAGGCAGAGCAAGAGGGCGGGAAGCCCAAGAAAGAAAAGAAGAAAACCAAAGAAGCAGAGGAGGAGGAGGTTGAGGAGCCTAAGAAAGGAAGGAAGAAGACAAAGGAGGCAGAGGCAGAGGAGGAAGTTGAGGGCTTGCCCAAGAAAGAAAAGAAGACGACCAAGAAGGCAGAGGAGGAGGATGAGGAAAGAAAAGAAGACGACCAAAGAGGCAGAGGCAGAGGAGAAGGGTCGGTCGTCCTTTTTCGCTTCTTGCCACCATCTTTCTCCTCACCCTCCTCCTCTGCCTCTGCCTCCTTTGTCTTCTTCCTTCCTTTCTTAGGCTCCTCAACCTCCTCCTCCTCTGCTTCTTTGGTCTTCTTCTTTTCTTTCTTGGGCTTCCCGCCCTCTTGCTCTGCCTCTGCCTCCTTGGTCTTCTTCTTTTCTTTCTTGGGCTCACCTCCCTTCTCCTCTGCCTCTGCCACCTTGGTCTTCTTTTTTTCTTTCTTGGGCTAAGGAGGCAGGGGCAGAGGAAGAAGACAACGAGCCCTTGAAGGAAAAGCCAGAGAAACCAAACAACAAAAGGAAAGCGCAGGATGAGGGTAAGGATTCAAACAAAGAGGCAAAGAAGGCCGAGAGAGAGACCAAGAAGAAACCAGGATGCAAAGAAGATGGTGCAAAGTCAGAAGGTAGGAAGAAAGGCGAGCAGGCAAAGGAAAGTCCTGATGGCATTGCGATCGACATTGACATGACCAACCTGGAATCTTACCCGCCAGAAGTGAGACGCTGGCTCAAGAGCCAGAGTGAGGGAGCAGGTGAAGAAAAGCAGAAGCAAGCAAAGCAGAAGCAAGCAGCCGCGACACCCAAAGCAACCAAGTTTTGTTGGAGGCGATAGCGTTTAAGTCAGACCCCCAAAAACATCTAGATGAAATCCAGTCAGTGTTTACGGGAGGCTCGGGACAAGAAAACCCACGATCTGGAAGACCGGAGCTGTTCAGTGCTTAGTGCTCTCACTTTTGAAGCTTACCGCTGTCGTGCGTGGCCATTGTACCAAGGAAGCGTTCTGATACTTCTGCGACTGTAACTTGTGCCAGATTGTGGCATGGTTGAGTCAGTCATATAATACTGTCACACAGCTTAACTTTAAGTTAAAAACAAAAGCATGGACGCCGCCAATACGTTTGGTCTTTAACCGCTGGCCGCTGGCCAGGAGAACGGAGTCGGGGTTGTGAAGATCAAAGGTCTGGCCTATCGCGACGAAGACGGGAAGATGAAGAGGGTACTCTTCCTACTTTACTATTTCTTTCACCGACAATCCAACCTTCTTGTTTTTACATGTGAGTTCGAGGTGAAGAACTTGACTGAAGAACAGAAAAAGGCCATCCAAGAGTGCGGCCAAGCAAGTGACCTTGACCATCAGGACCTATCAATCCCTATTCTACCCGGTTTACAAATCAGCTCAAACTTCAGGAGCGAAAGATCCTCTACGGTGCCATGGAACGGCGTTTCCAAAAAGGAGGCGAGAGCAAGTCTATGTTTTTGCCTAAGTTCACTTTAGTTTTTGCTAAGACCTTCCTCCGGCTCTCCTGCAACGTTACTACGAGTCGGCTGGGAACAACCAGAAGAAGTTCTTTGGAACAAAATTAAGAGGGCACCAGAATGAAAGGACCCGTAAGAAACCTTATGGGTCCTTTCATTCATTCTTGTGGCCTCTCAACTGTTCAGTGTACAACATATGTGTTTCCAAGTCAGTGGCACCTTCTGCACATTCTCAACACCCTAAGGTTTCAGCTGTTGAAAGACTTCCTCTTGTCCGATGAAATGCCCCCCAGCTTCATGAGTATGTGTGCCAAGGCTCTGTATCTATAGCGTGATTGCTTTTCCTGCAGGAAGTCGCTGGACATGACAGTGTACGCCGAATCGCTCCTTGGATGGGCTTGGAGTGTGCAACGAAACAGCGGTCGTGATTTGCCCTATGTGATTTCTCAGGAACCAGGTGGCCAAAGATCATGAGGTGTTCGAAGAAGTCCCTTTGATTGATTTGATCAAGGATTACGGAGGCACTGAAGAGGGGAGGCCTGGTCACAAACAAAAGTTAAAGCTCTTTATGTTCTTTGAACCATATTGGAAACACATGGCAGGCAATACATCGCGGACATCAAGGCTTCCCAGCGTGGGCGGCCAAACCCCATGAAAGCAGCCCCTTGCTTGAATGCAAACCCAGAAACTGGAGGTTTTCAGCTATAGTTTCAATGTGATATATTATGTTTCAATACACTGACTTGTGTTTCTTTTTGCCAACCGGCAGTGCCGATCCAAGTTCCGGAACAAAGATGAGTATCGACTCTACAAAATCTTCAAGACCCGCCGCCAGAAGAGCAGCCTGGCTCTATCGTGTGTTTTCCCCATTCATTGACTTCGTGGTGATTCGGCTTCGTCTCAGGTGGAAACGAGACCATTGCTGGGAGCCGCGTGCATGGTACAATGTGCATCGACAAGGACAACGAGGAGGATCCGGAGAAAGCAGAGGGTGTCAAAAAAGTTTTGGGTTCTGTCTTGGACAAAATGCAGCCGCTTAGGGGGAAGACTTCTGGAGACAAGAACTCCAAGAAAGGCAAAGGCAGAAACTCGAATCCCAAAAGACCTGATACCAAGCCGGAGGCAAGGTACATGTAAACAAGTTCAGTTCAGTCTTAGACATAACTATTGTTTGGAGTTGGGGCCTGTGCAGGCTTCGCCTCTCAACAAGGAAGTTGTGAAAGACATCCGGGGGTGCCTTGTTTTGATTGGGTATACGGTATCGGTATAGGTTTGGAGACCGCCCTTTCTCTGGTTCCTTTTGTGTTCTTGCTTTTAGGTTGCGAACCCTTGGTGGCAAGGCGCGGACCGCCAGCGCTGATTTGCACGGGTATCCTGGAAACGAGGAGCCTCAGATCAGCTCACTTTTTGCAGCTTCAGCTCGATGTCTTTTGTCTCAAGGACATGAAGGAAAGGCTCAAGAAGAAACACTCATGGGTGGTTGAACTGGCCAATGAGCCTAATCCTCAGTTCTTTGAACATGTTTTTCACCGATATTAACTAACTCATACCTGAGGCTGGAGGATTCTTTGGCAAATGGGGTGCAGCTAGAGGAAGTGAAAGAGACGTACAACAAGAAGCGTAAAGCTTTGGAGGCCTGTGTGCATCCAACTTCTTCACAGTCCTGAGTTGCCAAGCATCGATGTCGCCAATGTAGTAGAACTTGCCTTTGGTGCCAGAAATTGGAAGCATTGGTCGACTCCGCGAAGGCCCTGGTCAGAACTTACAAGTCTCGCTTGGCCCCCAAAACCATCAGATCCCCCAGGTGTTTATCTTGGCGCTTTGAACGTTAAGGCCAAAAGAAAAAGGAGAAGGCGGAGAAGGCCGTGGCAGGATCCAAGACCAAGGTCGCAGAGCCAGGGCCGGAGTCTAGCGAAGGTGAGGGTGAGGCCGATGAGGCCGATGAGGCCCGAGCCGTAAAACAACATGCAGGTGTCAGGTGACATTCTTAGTGGAACAATTGGTCGCCAGGAGGATTGATTCTCTGGTGCCCGCGCACATCTGAAGGGGCCTTGTGAAGGGGCGATTTAGGGTCGACAGCAACATCATTTGTTAGCATGGCAGGGTACTGCAATGGCAGAGCCGTGGCCTTGATGTGCACCTGTCAGCCTGTCATCTACCTATGCCATAAGGGATGGGAAAATGGGAAAGCACACTTCTCTATTTTTCAGCCGTGCTAACAGGACACTCTTGTTGACCACTTTCCAAACTACTGGATTCTTTTGCTCCCAATCGATTTCTGTCCAGCCTTCGAATCTATCGGGAGGTGACGCCCCAGCTTCACGTCCTTCCTTCGGAGCAGTGCAGCAAATGACAAACGAGTTCGTGGATATGGTGATGAGGGGAGAGGCGCAGTGGGTCATCAAACATGAGAACAGCAAGAAATCCCATTCTATGTTGGACAAATTCCCCAGGCATCCATGAGCCGTTTGCGGAAGCTATTGCTTGGATTTGGGAAGCTTCCCCAATATCTGGTCCCGTCACTTGTTTGCAGCGCAGTACATCCCAAAAGCATGTGTGCCAAACACACGGTACTCGCAAAGCGGAGGCCATCCATATTGGACTTGGTGGAGAAATTTGAGAGCGCCAAGAACTGGGGCAATGAGCGTGTATTCCAAGCTTGGGCCATGAAGCAGCCCTTCCGTCAGTGCTTACCACGTATCTTCGAGTGGTTTGCCTAGTTTAGTGCACGGTCTTGTGCCAACTTGTGTGATGGATGTGGGCCCTCACCCAATCATGTGTGACCCCAAGGCTGGTTGTCCCAAATGCCACTCGGTCTCAAGCTCTACACAAAAAGCAAATCTTTTACCGTCTGGTTGGTGCATTCCTGCATTCCTCCACGGGACTACCAAGGCAAGAGCTGAGTTTTCACCCATCAAAACTGTCAAGCTGGGACTTCTTCTCCCACATGAAGTTTTCGCTCAACTATTTCATTATGAATCTGGTCACCTTTTCTATGCGCTCATGGCAGGAGTTCCAGGGGAAGCTAGGCAAGAGTAAAGGGTGCAATAAAATTGCAACACTAACTTGATGTATTTTTCCTGCAGCGCCAACACTTGTACTCCCAGGAACTGGAAACCTATTGGGAACACAATGCTGGATTGGCTTCAGACCTACGTGCTTACTGGGGGGATGAGGTTGTTTGTTTTTTCCGTCGTGCCTTAAGGAAAAAGAAGTGAAGGTACGGCGTTGCCCTGCAGGCTCCGCCGAACATGGCCAAGTGTATACCTCTGCGCTTGTATGGTGACGGGGCAGAGGTTATGAGAACCTTGGTGCTCATTGAAATAGTTTTGCTTGTTTCCCACAAATGTGAAGGGGTGAAAAAAGATTGAAACCTATGCCCCGTCACCTTAGGTGCCCAGAACATGGAAATATTTTCCATGATTTGCCCGTGCAGCTCATCCTCTGGTACACTATCAAACAGGATTTTGCTGCTTGCCCGAAGTATGTAGCAGCCAGGATTCCTCGCCAGCAATGTGCCGCCCATCCTCCAAATCCTAGGTTGAGCGTGAGGAACACCCTGTACACTAGCAAGGCCTCAAAACTACTGATTCTCAAATGGATAGCGTGGAGCTTCCGTGCCATGTGCGCTGGGCTTATTTTTCTCTGGAACGGGCCTGTGTGCAATGTAAGAATAAGCATGTCATGATTAAAGGGAGTGATAGTGAGGTATGGGCACCTGGCCATCTACAGATCCATGGGGCAAAAGCTTCAGTCCCAGCCATCACCCCGAATGGCGCGTCCGTGCTGGCCGTTCCCTTGCAAACGGGTGGCGCGGTGTCTTCTGCGGCTTGCAGGGTGACCAGCAGTGGATCCATGAAACCATGGGGTTACAACGCGGCATGGCAAGCACGAGTGTCAAGATATGTGTGTTGTTTTGAAAGCTTTCTCGGCTTCTCCATCTAGATTGCAAACGCATAAAACAGGTAAACGTGTATCTTCTGGAGCGCTCCCCTTCAGGGTCATGGCATTATTCAAGACGCCACTGCTGTCCGTACTGTGGCGCTGTCCAGCGTCTTGTTGATGGGGAAGACGAATCTTTGCTCTACACACACTATGGACCTGAGGCCTCACACAGAAACACGCTTTTGAGCTGAACATATAGGGGTGCAGGCCACTGTATGTTGTTTTCTTGTTTCAGCCTAAATTGACCAACTGGTAACGGTTCCACGCTGAGGCTTTTGGGCACAAAAGCTGAGTTCGAGCGGGTCCATGGTGTGTCTGAGGTTTCCAGCATACCGGGCTTTCACCCTTTCCGAATTTTGTTTTCGCATGAACGATTGTGGTGGATTTGCTACCTATGGACTGTTGAATGCTTGAACTATATCTATTGTGCAACTTCTTCAGCAGTCCGGTCCGAGGAATATATTGCGATATATTACACATCTTTGATCTACAAATCCTTCCAGATTCCTTGTGGTCATCCATTCTGGAACTCACAAACAATGGGCAGCAGAGCTTGTTAAACAACCTCTGGCACAGCTATAGTGGGTGGTGCAAGGACAACCGAACCTAAGTGGAAATCAACATGAACTTTCAGACTCCGTTCAGTTTCAATAATTTTGCCAGATTTGGGACAGCTGCGCTGCAAGCCTAGGAATAGATCATTCGGCCCGTGCCAAGCAGAAGCTCTTCAATAGGAAGATCTTGGTGAGTCCAACCTCCTACACGCACTTGTCCCAGAAATTTTTAAAGGGCTTGGCAGCAAGGATGATGATCTTCTGGATCACACCGATTCTTCATGAAGAGGCCCTGAAGCACCCACAAGATGTTCATCAAGTGCAGCTTAAACGAGTTTATGGGGGGCCTGGTTTCCCAATAAAATTGGTTTAGAAAGGTTTGGCTCCCACAAGGTACCGGGCCAACCTCTTCATTGCGCTCTCCAGGATATATTCAATTGTTGCTGAACAGCCGAGGTTTGATTAAGATATGGGTTTGTGCAAGATTGCTTGTTGGATGCTTCTTGCCATTGTTGCTCTTTGTGAAGTTTTATGGGTCTGCAGCTCAGGAAATTTCTGAGCTACTCTGCAAAAGAGGAGATTCAGGAAATGTATTTGGCTTTTCGTGATGCCTACAGCTGTAACTTGGCCCGTTCAAAAAGGGTCGAGACTAGGAAAAATAAGCAAAACATCCTTTCAGCTGAGTTCTTGCTTCATCTTCCCTTCGGCTAAATATCCTTCGATGGCCGGTGTACCCCAAGCTCCATGCCAGTGAGCACTTGCTTCTCAGTTCGCAATCTGTGACTTGATGGTTTCATAGGGTTGCTTATCTGTGATTGTGCGGTTGGGTGCTCTTTTTCAGGGTGGCCGACATGGGTTATTGGAACCCGCGGCACATTGGGTGTGCGCTGGATGAGGATATGGTTGGAAGAGTAAAGAACCTGGTCCAAAAACACGTTTCCTTTCCGGTCGCTGTTTTGACGTGGAACCTTGAACCCGAAAACTGAGGAAAGTAGCAGCCCACACACACCCTCAAACTATGGGACTGCGAACTGTAGAGCATTACGCCGTGATGGCGGCTGCTATTTGGATCGGCAAGGATGCTTTCGTGCGCTGAAAACCTGTGAGCTGAGCTTGCCTTTGAGGGTTGGGGGAAGGGGGTCGCACATCCTGTTCCGATTGAGAAGACCACATCCACTAAGTAAAACTCCTTTTAACCTCTCAATCTTTAATTTAATGCGGTGTACAGGCTCTCAGGGGGCACCTGTAGCAGAGATGGGGCAGGCGCCAGGGAAGACACCAACTCTTGCTTGTGATATCGATGGGAGACATCCTGTCGACGTACCTGCACTTGTCTGTGGTGTTGACAAGCTGTTTACTCTCCTTTTCTATAAAGGGCTAGTGCGACCTTTTGAACAAATTCTGTTCAATGGAGCCAAACTGGAAGGTGTGGGCGTAGGCTCAAACTCGTCTATACGGCTGGAAGCCCCAAAGGCTATCTATAAGTACACCAAGCCTGTGTTGGCACATTCACCTTCACACTCGCTCTCACACTCACTCGCTCGCTCTCGCTCTCACTCTCAATCTGTTAGTGTCACTGTCACTGTCAGCTCAGCATGCCTTGCGTGTGAGCAGCGTTTGCGCGCAAGGCCTCCAACGGTGTGCTCTCCTTGCCAGAAGCGCGGATGGATTCCGCCACTTGGTTTCCTGCGCGTCCGTGACAAAAACCGGCGGGCTCCACACTCCACACACGCTCCACACTGCGCACTGCACACTGCACACTGCGCACTCCACTCTCCACACTCCACTGTCTACACTCCACACTCCACTCTCCACTCTCCCACTCACTCACTCACTCACTCACTCACTCACTCACTCACTCACTCAGGACCATCACCACGATCTCCACCTTCCTCACCATCACCTTTCTGGACCCCAATGTATCTAGATCTCTTAGACTTTTTGCTACTACACCTCTAGACCTTACACACGCTGTTTGGGGTCTCTTGCCGGGACAATTTAAGTTGTTCACTATCCGTAGCTACGGATTTTTTAAACTAAACTTCCGTTGATTACTACGTGGCGTATGCAATGTACTACGTATCCATATAGTAGTTTCTTTTCCCCCTCATCACAGTCTTGGTGCCACTTGCTGGTTGGTGTTTGAGGAGCGTGGCGATCTCCGTGAGCGCAAACTGCAGTTAGCGCCATGGCTCACGCTGAGCACTTTGGTTGCATCGGGACCCGGGAAGAGCCGAGGAGGGGAGGTGTGGAGGGATTCAGATGCGGACATTTGATCTGAATCTGGATCATGTCACAGAAAAAAAATGTTCCTCATCGGAGCATGTTTGAACCCAGGTGCTACTGAAGTTCTGGAGCAGCTTTGATGCAAATTTCACTCACGGTTCCAGCAAAGCTGCTCTCACACATCAACTTGAAACAGATGTTTGACTTTATTCAGATTGGGGGCTGGCAACCATGGTGGCTCCGCCGTGTGCTGAGGATTGCTTCGCCCCCGGGCCAAGGGAATTTGATAACTGTCGAGGAGAAAAATGTGAGATCAATCAGTGTGAGTAGGTGTTTTCAGTGCAAGACTAAAATGGACAGCAGGTCTATTACGATGAACAATTCGTTGTTGTGGTTCATGGACCTTTGCCAACAAGGCTAACAAGGCCGTCCTTTCCAGGTACGGATACCCGTTTCTGCTCAAAGGACTTATATAGTCGTGTTGGGCGGTTGCAAGTAGAAGCAACAGGCCTGGAGTTGAGATGCGAGGAACTCGAGAGATGTTTCCGCACCATGCTCAAAACTGATGCTACACCAGAGATCTCAGCCGCTCGGTGGCAATCAGAATTTGCTCGGTTTGTTTTCATATTTGAAAAAGACAGCGTGCCAATGCAAATGCCATGGCGATGCAGCTGGCTCAAGGCAAAGCAGTGTAACACACCAGTGGAGTACACAGACAAGCACGGACATGTTGCAAACAATTACATTCTCATACGTTCTTTATTTCCTTGTTGGTATATCTCCTCTCAGTTAGCAGAACAAGAGGTGGGCATGATGTTCGGCTGATGCCTGCAGCCAAGTGTGGAGGAGTTGGAGAATGCGAACGAGTTGTTGGAGTTGGAGAAAGGTTATTTACAGCAGCGGTGCGCAGAACAGGCGACGATGTACAAAATTGATGTTCTCATTCTCATGTGGTTGTTTTGGACTCTGTGTTGCTCATTTTCGCGGTGGGGATGGGGTGCTCTTTGGATATTTTGATATATATTCGGTTTTCTGTGGACCTGGGATGATAGAGTTCTTTTCTTTGAGCTTGTAATTGTAGCTAAGACCGTCAAAGACCATCAAACATGTTCCTCGTAGTTGGAACTCGACCCTGGCGTAGGTGACCTTTGCGACAATGAGAAGATGCAAAGAGAAGAAAACGAACACGTCTTCGGTAAAGTATCATCGCCAACACTTGCTTGGTGGCAAGGCTCCTTGGCCGTTCAAGACTGTGAGCTCATTCTAAACTCCCCCGGCTTGGAAGCACCGAAACCAGCAGCAGCAGCACCACCATCACCACCACCGTCGTCTTACTTGGCCGCTGACGATCATGCCGCAGCAGTACCTGTGTCCGCGCGCGATAACGCTGCCGTGGCCATCGTGGTGAAGGGGCTGGGTGCGAACAGGCGGATAGCGTTCGAGTTCTTGTCAAGCCAGGCACCCCAGGATGATTTGTTATAAATGCTGTATTCACGGAATCAGCAGATGTCGAGATCCCGCTGATAAGTGCGATGATGAAGAAGACTCCGACTGCAATGTATTGATCTTCTGCTTGGGAGTGGTTTGCTTTCGGCAATCCAATCTGCAAGCGTGTGGTGAATGAATGATTGAGAAGTGACGGGCAGCCAGGTGTGCGTGAAGATCCAAGAGAGATCTTGACCAGCGGGAGAGTTCATGAAGAGCAGCGTGCTCAATGGAAAGGTCATCTCCTACACTGAGTTCCGGAGCCCATTTTGCCGTTCTATCACACGTATCCTCGGAGTTGTTGAGTCCATTGTTCATCGTTTTGTTCGATGGCAGATATGTGGCAACCTCACACCTTTCTTGTGTTTTTTTGCGCGATCTCCCATACTTGTTTGTCAGTAGTGGAGAGATGACCCAAAGGTCAAGACCAACGCGCACAAAGATAACGCGCACACTAACAACTTCATACAACTTCCCATTTTCTAGTGAAATCATATGATCAAGTAAAATATATGATATGTATGTACAATTATGTACAAATATTCAAACATTCATATAGAGAGAGTCAGCATTAACAGCGCCAATTTCGAACGCCAGGTACGCTGTTTTGGAAATCAATTACGGTCAGTTTCAGCTCGTCTTGGAGTGTGCTGATGAGAAAGAAGATTAAGATCTTTGTGGCTGAGGGATCCGTTTCTTGACTGAGTTAGAAAGAACTGATGTGACTGGTTTGACTGGCTTGTTGGAAATACTCCTCTGTGGCGGAATAGCTTAGGATCCCCATGACAGCGTTTCATGGCGTTTGGGAAATCCAGTGCCTTCATGACCATTCCACGTTCCTAGCAACAAGGGGACGCTACTAGGAACAAAGGGCATCGCTATCAGTAGCAAGGACGCTACTAGTAGCTCCTGGCCTTACTACTAGGAACAAGAAGCTACTAGGAGCAAGGACACAACTCATGCGTTTCGCGTGTTGAACAACATCACTGTACAAGATACAGAATGTCCACTCGTGGGTTGGGGGATCTCTGGCGGGCTGCTGGAGCCCGTATTAAGTGACCTGGCTAAACAAAACCCTCTCGGATTTGGGCGCCCTCAAAACTCGAGATGTGCTAGTTTCAGGTGTTACAACTTGCTTTCAAATTCAATGCTTCAACACGTTTCAGCCAGGCCTTGCTCTTTGACACCTCCGGCAACTTGGAGCCTCGAGGCGATTTCTTAGATCGAGACTCCGGCAAGATGGTACTCGATTGATTTTCTTCTCAAGGAATCTCTGTGAAGAGGCTCAGCCGGAGGTGCTTCATTCTTGCGCGGTCTTGACCTACCAGGGAAGCTTCTCTGGAAGGGTTTCTTGTTTCAATGTCCTGTACATGGCAGTTGGGAAGGCCACGCCTAACTGGCATCCAAAGAGACCAGTGTGAAAGGAACTTTGGCCACTTGGATTTTCGGCTCCAAGCCGTCACAGAGGCACCGTTTCAAATCTCAGTGCAAGCTCTGAATGAATGAACTGCACCGGTAGCGTCCTCATGTTCAAAAGGTTCGTGGCTATGCCTTGTTATGCTGATGTCACGCAAAATTCTTGGTCACGCTGATTTAATTTCCACTACGTCAACTGCCTGGCTTCATGCCAAGGTGTACCAGCTAGACAAAATCCTCTCGAAGGCGGTTCCAGCTGGCTGAAGTTGAGGGTGGTGTGTGAGTGCTAGTGCCTTTTGCACGCTTCAACCGGGGAGGCCAAAGCCAGCTACGATGAAGCATGCGTGTCTGATTGCTTCATGTTGAAGCCAGATTCCGTGTTTGGTCTGCAATTTAGCATGCTGTGTTTATATAGAGGTCAGGAATCATAGCTATGACGTAGCTGCTTGAAGCTGCTTCTATTGCTTGTTGCTGTCTCAGCTTGTCACGCTGAGGAGCTGTCCCCGACTGAGCGAGCCACCAGGCATTTCTTGGATGCGCTGGATAGAAAGCTCCTGGAGCGTTTTACGAGGCACTGCGACATTTTGAGTTGATTTGTTCTAATCATAACAACACTTTAGGGCAACAACCCAGTTTAAGATAAAGAGGCCCATCAAAGGTGCTCAACATCCTTTTCAATGTTTGCAGCTTTGTTCAAATAGAGCAGCATGCAGCATGACTATGAAACCTCTGGTTGCTTGGAGAGGGAGAGATGTCACCGACCTAGCCATGTGGGACGTGCCATGTTTACGAACATGCCGAGGGGCAGAGACAATCTCCACAATCTGTTCGAAGACGGTGAGGTTGCACCATCCACGCTGATTCGGAAGCTTGGCTTGCTTTTGCATTAGTGGCATGTCAGGTGCACGAGACCAAACGGTGCACTGAGAGCGCGACATGTGAGCCTCTAAAAGCAAACAATCTCCCCTCTAATGGTGCACACGTGATGGTCAGGAATCGTTGGAACATCATGGTGTAAGACCGTCAACATACAGGCAAAGCACGTGAATTTCAACTTTGCTGCCTGTCGCTTTTGCTCACGTGTTCTCCAGGAAAGCAGTGTCCTTTGCACTCAGCCCAGACAGCATTCCGGCAGAGAAGGCCTCGACTCTTTGGGAGGAAGAGAAGTGTGCTGGAGTCAAGAGAGAAACAGTGACATGCGGTAGTATCACTGTGCAGCCAGGCGGCTGAGTAAATGAGCCCAATGCTTTCATCGCTTCATGGATCACTTGCCATTCAGGATCTTGCTTCAAACCTTGCGCAGATTGGTGGGCGCCCAGAGACGGGCAACATGACCAGGCTTTGGGGGAGCAGGATCGCGCATGATTGTGTTGTTTATTTATGTTGTTGATCATTTTTTGTTTTTGTAGGTCTGTGGCCTTCAGAGCCTTGGCGTTGGCCCGGCACCACCGACACATGCAAAGAGCCAGCACCATCAAGGCATGCAGCAACGCTGAGATGCCTTGATGAGTCAGAAACACATTAGTAGCTTAAGCTCATATTGTTTATAAGTACTGTCAATATTATACCGATGTTTGACACAGATTTTCTTTTTCCCGAAAGCATTGCGAAGGGTTCTTCCGGAAAATCCTTTGAACACTGACACTTCGACACTTAGACTTCGACACTCACACTTACACACACACACTGGAAGAGCGAAAGCATCCAAGTGCGAAGTATGCCAGTGTCAAAGTATGCAAGTGTAAGTATGCAAGCATGATATGCAACCGTGAGTATGCAAGCATGCAATGACTATGCAAGCATGCAATGAGTAGGCAAGTGTGAGTATGGAAAACTAGCGCGGGAGATGTCCTAATGAAAAACATTTCCCCACTTTATAAATTCTCTCTTAAAGGCGGAGGGCGGGACGAACAGCGTCAACCGAAAGTGCAACCCTCTGCGGAGATCGTGCGTGTCGAGTGCGCGAAATGCAGGCGAGAGTGCGATTTGTCCGGTCCGCGCGCAACCCTCTGCGGAGATCGTGCGTGTCGAGTGCGCGAAATACAGGCGAGAGTGCGATTTGCCGGCTGCCCGCGCAACCCTCTGCGGAGATCGTGCGCGTCGAGTGCGCGAAATGCAGGCGAGAGTGCGATTTGCCGGCTGCGCGCGCAACCCTCTGCGGAGATCGTGCGTGTCGAGTGCGCGAAA
>CAXAMN010004925.1:155020-188629 GCA_963970005.1 Durusdinium trenchii | reverse complement strand
GTGGGGTGGGGTGGGGTGGGGTGGGGTGGGGTGGGGTGGGGTGGGTGAGTGAGTGAGTGAGTGAAGTACGTTTTACCATGTTTTACCAAGAGGGGCAAGATTTGGAATCAATTGCAGCTTTGTTTCTATAGTGTGCAGTTATTCATTCATAGGTCGAAAATGCAGGGCCGGCCTTGTAACGTTTAGAGTCCTTGGTCACCATTAAAAAATGATGTTCTGCCCAAGTCTGACACCACAAGACCTTTGCTGCAAAGAAAACCTTCTCACAGGCTCGCTCAGCACTCCTTGCACAGCAGTCTCGCAGGACATGTTCTTCCGAAGGTGGCCTCCCTTTGCTAGAGCAGAATCAATTGTGCAATTGATGACCCGTATTTCCAGGTAATCTTTTGAGTGGCACGAATCTGCTTAAAAACTTGAGAAGGCAGGCTCTTAATGATCAGCAAGTATCAGACAGTATCAGCAGGACACCACCGTTGCAAACTGTTGGGCGAGAGATGCTGGGCAGCTTGGACTAGGAGCACCTGGTGGCCTGAGGGAAGTCGCCCAGTGCAAAGTGCCAAGCAGCGCAGCAAAGGTGGAGTGGGGAACAGAAGAGACCAGGGACCAATAAGGACAAATAAAGACCCAGAACTTGCAGCAACAAATCTTTACGCTCCTTGGCTGGGAAATGCAAAGAGAAAGGACATGGACTTGCTATGACTTGATTATCCTGCAACTTCAGATCTTTTGTCGAGATGATACTTAGGATTGAGTTTAGTTTGTCGACTCGTAGATGTTTGCATGAGTCAATGAGTGGTGACTCGATGGTAAAGTACTTAAGTGTCACGCTGTTTAATCGAGCAAAAAGCATGCGCTGGCAGACGGACAGTCGGATCAAGTCTTCATGCTGGCCTCAAGATATGCGTTGCGTGCCAGGATTCGTACAAAGACCTACACGGAAAGGCGCAGCGGAGCACAAGGGCCTGGAATATTCTGTGCAGTGGATGTCAATGTCTCATGATTTAGGATCATGGTTGCGCGCAAAAAGAAACCGGTCAATACCCCATAGAGCTAGAACACTTGGTAGAGTTTGATGTCTTTTCTACGCTTTTCTACACTTCAGGTGCTGGTGGTTGTCCAACATTGTGCCGGGTTTGTTGCAGCAATCGATTCAGGATCCCTTGTGCTTCTTTGTTCGATTCAACCGCCAATACATGATGGGAAAGTGCGGTAAACTATTTTGCCAAAAGAAGTATTATATAAAGCATGTGTTTGTCGGGCCGAAGCTTGCGAATTCATTCGCCACCCAGCCTTCCGTGTGGCGGCGTTCATAGAGTGCCTGGTGAAGCTGGCACTGCACCGATTGGGATCCAAAGGTGCCTGGGGTTGCCATTTGTTGTTCTTTGAATCCAGTTTGAGTTCTTTATTTGATATGTATTCGTGAAATAAAAGCTATTCGAGCTCGGCACATTAGGACATCATGAGCAAGTTTTGCAGGCAACTTGTGTGTCTTTTTGGTACTCAACGTACTGTACTCAATGGATGTTTGTTCAGTACAACTTGCTTGTTGATTTAACTCTATTAAACCTCGCGGTTACTGAACTTGTCACTAGAGCTGTGAGGTCAGCTGGAGCTGCAACGGGGAGCACCGACCTGGTGGAAATGCACTTGGCTGCTGAACCTCCTAGGCATCCGCTTCATGGATTCTCGTAGCACTCTTGCCGGCAGAGGCATGCTTGGCAGGCCTTTTGTTTGTCTAAGACAGGATGAAAGAACCAAAATGTGCATTGTGGGGTTGGATAATTGGTGAAGGGGTCTTATTGTGTTGTGGTGTGTGCAAGAATTGTTTGACCACCCAGGAAAGTGTCAAGGACAAAGAGCACCACGAGATTCTATGGAAGTTGGCTGCGCAGGCGCTTCAAGAAAGAATCGAAAAGGTAAGTAAGGAGAGGATTTGACCAGTCCAGGCAACTGTCACTTTAAATGCCGTGCATCCGTCAAACAATTTGCTTGCTATGCTGTCCATTTTTGAGTTACGATTATAAGTTACAATTAGCTCAAAGGCAGCTCCTTTTGAAGGGCCGGTTGATTTTGCAGAAGTTCGCAAAACTCTGTAGCACAATAGGGGACGCACAAAAACGATCAACTTTGTGTGTGTGTGCGGTTTGTTTGTGTGACTTGCAACACTTCTATGTTGGGAGAGGTTTACCAACGTGATGCGTGACTTTCTTGAATTATTAGTATTTAGTATTATCTAAAACAATTGCTGTGGTGGAGAGTTGTGGCCGTGTGTGAGTGTGCCGAGAACGATAACTGGAAGGATAACCTAACGATAGCCCGGAATTGCACGGGGATACCAGTTCCCCAATTATAGGCCCCAACGACTTGTTCAAGAGCCCTTTTGCAGGGGCATTCTAGGAGCAACATGCAAACACTCTAAAACGGTACTCACTAAATCGCTCGCACAGAGCATGCGACAAATTTTGACCGTGGCTCCTGTCCTAAGTACAGCGAGCTACTTGGCTGCTTTCATGGTCTCAGTGAGTCCAAGTATCTTCAAATACAAGAATTGTTGCATACATGTGCCACATGTGCTCGGGAACTGAGCCCCTGATGCAAAACTGTTTAGGGTCCAACACGCCATTTGCTTGAGGAAAAACCAGCGGCCAAGACGAAGGACCCAGAGCTGTGCGTACTTTTCATGCACTGAAGGATGCACCCATCGCTAGTAGGTTGGAGGCCATTGCTAGTACTGGTAGGTTGGATGCCATGGCTAGTAGGTTGGAGGCCATCGCTAAACTTTGGAAACAGCCATGAGCACTTTAATTGCTTTTTAAGGCATTGGTTTGAAAGCTTGACACAATGCTTGGACGCGTTCCCAGACTTTGCGCTTCAATATTTGTGTCGGCTATTGTTAGAAGACGCTGAGGACCAGCCAGAACATGTTTGTCTAGAACTCCTAATAACTGCTTCCTCTAGAAGGTTGAAGACTGCTGGCAGGACTTGGATTTTTGGTGGTATCGAATGTACCAAAGTGACAGACCTCAATTTCTGCCGTCGAGCTGACTTGTCATTAAGGAATCAGTCAATGAACTTTATGCCATGATGTTCAAGAATGCTGTACCAGTCTACGTTCCAAAGCCACCCAAGCAATACTGTAGGCAATCTTAGGCAGATAGCATAGCCCAAGTAGCTCACTTGGGCGTCCGAAGTTTTTTTAAGTTTTTGGAGATGTCCCATTGTGCCAGGCCTTTGCAGCGTTTAGTGAGAAGCATTCCCGACCTTTTCCACCCAACTAAAGCTGAGGCTCATCTTCCTTCCATTCAATCAAGCAAACAAGAGCTTTGGAACGTCTTCTTGAAAGCACGTAAAGCATGAACCACTAACATTCGGCAATAGATGCATCGCCTGCAAGCGACTGTGTGCAAGAAAATCAGATTGTTCCCTTGTCCGAAGGCTCCGATTCTGGTGCCAGAAGATCGCAAAGGCATTTGCCCTGAGTGCCAGGCACGTATAGGGTCAGGGTGCAGCCCAGTTGTGCATGCCACGCGTCTTCACCTTTGACAGTCCTTGACACAAAGTAAAGACCTTGGACAGAAACAGATTAGTTACAGGATTTCGGGTTTCTGAACGAGGACAGTAAAGAAATTACCGCACGACAGAAACTGAGCTATGCCAAGTTGGGATGTGAGGCACAGGTTCCAAGTTGCTCCAAGGCCCGACCTGCACTGTGATGGAACGTAATTGTGCGTGCAAAGGAGGGAAGAAGCCCGAGTGGATGGGGAACTCCTGGCTGCCTCTCTTGTATCTTGGCAACATCTTGTATGTATTACTTGGCAACGTACTTGGCTGGAACCGCAGAGGGACCCAAAGATCTTGGTCAGAAATTCGATGGACAACATTCTGCTCCCAGGCTCAGAGATTGAGTCCTTTTGCTTGCCTTTCGACCAGCACCTTTTTGCGAACCTCGTGAAGATTCCAAATTTTCATGCAGCAGCGAACCCTGGCCAGAAGGAAAATTGCAATTCCTCACATAATTGCACAAATGATCAATTTAAAATGTATTCAACGTGTCGATGTGAAAACTGTTGGAGTACTGACAAGGTTCAGACAGGGCCCAAGCACCAAACCACAGCGCATTTGGAAAGAGGAAAGGTCAGAAAGGTTCTAGGAATCTAAAGCTAGCTACCCTAAATAGAAAAGAAAAGGCAAGAAATACGGACATAAAAGAAAAGAACATCTAAAGAATATAAGGAAAGACACGAAAGACACTACGATAGATGCAGCACATGGCTGGCTAGTCTTTTGTCAAACGTCTTGCTGAGGAACTCGGAGGTCTCAGAGGACATGTCCTGTTGGAGCCCAACAAGCGAGCCATGAGCTCATGAGGAGCACAGACTTCAACAGGTTGAATTGTCGTGCTACTGTGCTACTGTGCCACCGCACTACAATGCTACCAGCGACTACCGGCTATTGTCATGGCGAAAGGTATCATATCTCATTGAGCCATACACTTTGCCGTACACTGTACACTTTGGTCAGCAAATCAGAAGGATCTTAAAAGATCAGAGACCTTCTCGCAGCTGCTTCTAGAAGCCTATATAAATGATCTTCGACCGAGGCTCAATGATGAGAGCACGAATCTCAGGGTGGAGTGGAAAGTACAATCCAAGAACAAAAAACTGGTCAGACTTTCAAACTTTCTTTCATTAAATTAAGTAGTAGAATTGATAGATTCAGAACTGTATCCTTGTTTGTGCCGTTTGAGGCGGAAACTTTCGACTTCCCTTTGCGGCAGAAGAGGTTGCGCAATTGGGGGTCATCACGTGAGCAGTCTGATGCGGCTGAGTGTGACCGACTGGATCTTGCGTTGATGTTGCAACCGTTAGGCTGAACCCGACATCCTTCGGATAGTTGTTTGTGTCATTTTGTCTTCATGACTCATGACAAAATGAGCACTATCAACCCGTGCGCACAGGCAGCAACCGCTTATTCAGATTCATTCGCAAGCAAGATTTGGTCGCTGCATGCACATGACCAAGAGGTTGAGCAACGTAGTCAGGGCATTGGCGTGGTTCAAGATTCGTGTGCCATTAGCGAGTCTTTATTCAGAAGAGAACAGCATTGCTTTACACAATTTGAGCGCTGGTGCACAAAAGCCATTTTGGTGAGTGGCGAGGAACTTTTTTCATGAGCGCCTCTCTGGCGGCGACGGCCAAAGAAAGCTGCCGCCTGCTGCTGGCTTTGATCATGCAGCAACCACATTTTCAAAGATTCCATGCTGTGTGCAGACCAGGGGAGAATCCAAGTAGACTCATCGTGCATCCTCACAACTGCATCACTTGGATCAAATCTCTGGCTGCTTGCTTGGGGTTTTTGCATGGGACTCTCGACGAAAGCCACATGGCAATGCGCTAACATCAAACTGTTTGATTGAGCATCCATTCTGTTTGGTTTGTAACAAACGCCGCTGCCTTCTGTGGCTTTTGCTTTCTAGGTCCGTGCAGTAGGAGGTCGGTTTCACTGATTCAGCAATTCTATATACAGACGATTTGTGCACAGGCTTAGCCTTGCAAATACATAATTTTATATATATATAGAATTATTTATAAATATGTAAATTTAGAATTACTTATATTACAATATTTATAAAATTGTTTTAATATATGTATATATTACGTCTTTTGAATTTTGAAAGATAGATATGATGAATAATGTTTATATGAAATATATATTATAAAAATTATTTGTTCTAAAATATATTTATATTTTCTTGAAATTTATATATAGAATATATATTTATTATTGTTATGTATATAATATAATTTAATATATTTAAGAATTATATGAATTTTATATTTATATATAATAATTGGATGATATATATTTTTTTTATGTTAATATATGAAATTATTTAATCTCTTATTTTATTTTTTTAATAAATATTTATTATATTTAATAAATATCTATTTTGAATGTATTTTTTTTAATATGATTTAATTTGTTAATTAATTTATTTTTTTCTTAATTTTGATATAATTTAAATGTATAATGATTATGTTATTTTTTTGGATAATAATATGGTGTTTTAAAATCGATAATTGAAAAAAAAGATATATATTGGATATAGGAAAAATGATGTTTTTGGTTATAATATATTGTTGTATTTGGATATGGGAATTGATCGAAAATCCCGTGTAAGGAGTTTTATATAAAACAGCTTTGTAGATGTTGTTAAAACCATTCGCGAAAGATTCGCGATGAGGTTCGCGAAAATATCTTTTTTTTTTTTTTTTCGCGAAAGATTTATCGAAGGTTATCGCTTTCATTGTTTTCCTTTTTACCGGATTGACTTATAATAAAATAATTGGATAATACATCGTTTTTTTATGTAAACAGACAAAATTGTTTAATCCTTTATTTTATTTTTTTAATAAATATTTATTATATTTAATAAATTTAATATATGTATATATTACGCCGCTTCCTGTCCCCACTGTCACAGGCTAGCAATCTGGTAAGGAGGCAACGACCTGCAGCTGCTTTGACGGGCTGCGTAGATGCTTTGACGGGCTGCGTAGATGTTTGCAAATGTTACGGTTTCCTAGGGAAAGCACCAATGAAATTTCGCGAAAGATCCGCGAAAGTTTCGCGAATGTGCCGCTAAAGTCTAGGTTCCCAGCTTGAGGCCCCCTAACATTCCCTAAGCTGTATCACCTTGTGTTGGACCTTGTGTTGGTAGCTGGCACGAGGATTGGGTTGAGTTGTGCCTGACTTTATTTGGCACAATTGTCGAACAGATGCTGCAAGTGACCCTGAGTAGCTGTTGAAACGTTCAACCATCTACTGGGGTCATGCTGCAGGATCTCTCTCCCTATTTTGTGATACTATAACATGTTCCGGCTCCTGTTGGCTAGACATGGTTGTAGGACCATGCTTCGCGATGAGGCCGCGAAAGATCCGCGAAAGATATCTTTTTTTCCCGCGATGAATGGCCATTCCAGGATAAAAGAATATTGATCAACCACCATATTTGTTTGAATAAAAGCGATAGACATATTTATTTTCTTTTTTTCCTTTATTGTCCGAAGATTTTGTTTTAATAAATTATTATTCGAATAATATAAACGAATAATATAAACGAATGATAACCTAAATTTTACTATAAATATTCTATAATCTTATTTCTCCATAATTACGAATAATATTTGTTTATGGATCGAATTAATAATAATGCGGAATGATAACAATTACGTACGATTAACACGATTATATATATTTTTTATTAGGCCGAGACCCGTATAAAATTATAAGGATTAATTTTCCATTACGAATAACGTTGTTACCGCTTCCGTAAGGAAAATAAGATAAGGCATCTAAATATTTTTGTTCACAAACCTAATAAATGCCTTAAATAAATATCCGCTTAAAATTATTATTTCATCTGTCTTGAATATAAAATAATTTGCTAAAGCGGTAGAGTTCCACAAAAATTCAAAAAATATATAATGTGTCCCATTTACGACAATCTTTAATAAAAAATGAAAGAATAATATATTATAAAATGAATACTATAATGATTATATTAATTTTCTTTAATTTTCATGCCATAAAAATTACATTATAAACATCCCATAAATATTTTAATAAAAGATTTTAATTCTTTAATCAAATAAATATCTAAATCAATCTATAAATATATTAATTCGTATATGCAATTGCATATCTAATTCCGTCCTCCATTATTAATTATTCCATAAAATATTCTACCACTAGCTCAATGCCATGCCAACATAATACGCGAAAATCCCCAATCAAATTCAAAAAAATATTTTCTCTTTAAAAATTTATATAATAAATACATCCCCAATTAAAAACATATCAATTGTCATATTAATAAATATAAATATTATACTTAATTACAACCAAAAAACCGAGAAAATATAATTATCCTCGCCTCCTACCCTCCTTATCCAAAATTATATCAAACAACCTTAACCAATCAATCAACCGCAAATATTAAAAAAATCAATTACGCACAATTAATAAAGAGAAATAAATTTTAAAAAAAAATTATCAATAAAGTAAAAATCGAAATTAAATATATACGATACTTACATAAATCATACGCCAAAAAATCCATTATCAATATTCTAAAAATTTTTAAATTTAAAAATCCTTATTATCAATCTACTTTAACACTTGCCTATTAACGTAAAATAACCGTCGATATAGCACGATTTCGGAAAGAAATATTAAAAAAAACCTTATATAATTTATTATATGTAAAAAACCTTACGCGTAACAAAATTTTATTTACGCCAACCCTCCTTATATAAATTCTCCAAAAAAAAATATTCAAACGAACAACCACTTCAAAGCCAACATATAAAGATCTTTATATTATAATCTTTATATAATCCAATACCACAATAAAAACCAAGATGCATAAATCAAATACTATATCATTCCTTTTTCAATCGCATTATAATTCTTAAATATAAAATCTTAAAATATATAAATATTATACATTTATTTTAAAAATACGACGCCCTAAAGGTGGGTGTTTTTTCCAATATTTTTTACGTTTTTTTCTATAATTTTAAATAGAATTTCTACATTTTCGTTACATTCACCCATCTAGTATATATTATGTGTGCCCATAGCCTGCTGCCCTTTGCCATAATCTTATCAATAGATTTCCTTATCAAGCTTTTAAACACATAGCTAAAGTCTGTATCTATCAATTGCATCATAACTATCATCTTTGGAGGAATGATAGATTATAATTGACGGGGTGCATACATCATCTTGTATGTATCATCGCTAAATGAAACAGCAAAACAATCCCTCTAATAGATGGATGCTAAATATATCCTCCCTTGCTTTGCAATGACCCATGACATAATGATATTATCCTAATTGGAGGATGGTTGGGAATAAACATCATAGCGCTCCAACAAATGAGGATGATCCCTTCTGATCTTGATCCATTGCTCCAATGCCCTCCTGGCACTCTCTCCCTTCCTATGCAGCTTGATGTCTCCCAAATCATTCATCCTCAATCCACCTGCCTTTGTGATCAATGTTGTCCAATCTTGCATGTTGCACAGATACTATGAGCGCCCCCTTGCCCACATGTCCAATGGGGTCCTCATCAGGGTTGAAGAAATTGCTCACCAGCTAATGGGCCTCAAAGGTAATCCTCATCTTCTCAGTTGTTGAGTCCATCATGATAGTCAAATGAGCTCTTCCCCCACCCTTTTGATTCTGAATGGTCACCAATTGCCAATCTTGCTTCTTCTGATCATCCAACGCCTCAAGGTCCTTATTGGGTTCCTATCTCATGGGCTTGTTGGTTCAATTCATTTTGAAGGTCCGTCCCAATCTTTATGATGGTCGCCATGTGTCCTGGTCTCGTGGCCTGCAAATACAATCTTAGTTAATCCGTTTTCACCCATACAGGAACCTAATCTAAAAATCCAAACATACATTCAGGCTTTGCCACAAATGCCTTCACATCTTCATGCCCCATAGACACAAGGCTCATGATATAATCATGGTGGTTCCATGCCAATTCTGCTGAAATCTGCTGTTCCTCAATGCTCAAGGGCGCCAACGCATTTGGAATTATATGTTTGACACCACTAGCATCCATAATGCTTATACCCCTCTTTAATGCTCTTTAATGCTCTTCATTTGGGATTCAGCCCTTTCCAATTGATTGATACAAAGAATTTTCTAGGGCCCATCTTCCAGCTCATCCCTTTTCTCCTCAAGCTTGACTTTCTCCACTAATAGCAACTGAAAATATTTCCATGCAAAATCCATTTTCTACACCCCATGTCCATAACTCCTTTCCCTTTCCAACCATGTCTTAACCTCACCAACCAAGTGGGGGACTTAACCTCACCAACCAAGTGGGGGAATTATTACTTGGCACACCCACCTAACGCCCTGACTCTCATGTGGTTCCCACCTAATGCTTTCTTCCCTTTGCTCAATCCAATCCTTTGCGTTCTCTCATCTGCTGTTGTGCTTTACTGATGCTTCAGAATCTCTGTCTCCCATTTGGATCTTTCAGCATAAATTCCCTTCAACACATGAGATTTCATCAAGATTGTCCTATTCAATTTCCTTTCTAATGCGTCAGTATGCTCTCCATTTCGGGGGGAGGTCGACAAAAAAAAAGAAAAATTGGCGCTACCTCAAATCAAGGCCACCTTTCTTTTTTTGGCGACTCCCCCCCTCTGGAAAACTCTGCGCGGTCCATGTCTACGACGCTAGCAGCGATGTCTATGCGATGTCTGCTACTGTGATGGGACGCGTAATATGACAATATCCTCCTACATTTTATCCTTAAATAAGAATACCTCCAGCGCATAGATAGTAAATTCGTAAGAAAACTAAAACATTAGAAAAACAGACACCTCCACAACGTCGTGTTCTGCTTACTTTATATGCCAATATATTATTCTATTTATAATTCAGAAAAATTCATTAAACAACGATATAAATCCCACAAAAAAACGATAATACAATATATTATATTAATCACAATTTAGAAAAATTCATTAAACAACGATATAAACCCCACCCTTTGCACTTCTAGTCAACGCAGCTGCTAATTTGGTATCCAAAGTGGTGAATTTACCAAGATTGGACAAACGTTCTTCCAGAACACTTCTTTCATCAACAGTGTTGTGCACCTCCATCAACCAGTCCCATGCTGCGTCGGGTTTGTCTGAACATGATTTGATTTCATCTCTCACATGATGTTTCCACTGCCGATAGGTTTCAGGGGTTGGCATGTCGTTCAACTTAATGTGATCTGCCTCCTTGACCTTTGGCTTCTCATCCGAATCCCTTTGAGTGAGTGCCAGTGACAGTGGCCTCTGGCACATTAGGTCCAAACAACCCATTCAAACGTGCACTAGCCTCTGCTGCAATGGTCTCAAATGTATCTTTCTTTTCTTGCTCGCCTTGCCTAGGCGTCATCATTGGCGAAGCAATTAAGCTCGTTGGAACATACTCTTGATCGGCGGTGTCTTTGTTTTCGGCCCTCATGTCATCGATGATTTGTTGTAGGCTATAATTCTCATTTTCTGCCTCTCTCAAATCACGCTGAAGTTTAAGCTCACGCTCATCGAACTCTGCACGAAGTTTCACTACACCTTGTTCAGCACCAGTTGTGATAGCGTTCACTGTCTGCTGACATTCATGCATGAGTTGCGTGCGCAAAGAATCCATCTCGGCTTTCTTTGCTTCTGCTTCCAATGCTTTGTCATTCTCTAACTTGAAAATGCGCGCTTTTGCAGTGCTAAGCTCTGCTTGTAGCTTGTCATAGCTAGATTGGGCCTGTTGTTTCACCGAACTAAGCTGATCATGGTGTTTGCCTTCTACCTCAAGGATCGCCTGGTGGAACTTGGCTTTTACCGTTTCCATCCATTGCGCTAATACCTCCTTGTGCCTTCGTTCAGCCTCACCTCATTACCGTTGTACACTTGCTGAATGTTTTGCGGCGCAAACTGAAAGTACGCCGTCACCGGAGCTGAACCCATGGGATCGTCTAGATCTACAGTGGGCTCAGTCACGAGACCGGCTGGCACAGCAACCGGTGATGTGGCATTACCAGGAGTAGCGAGAGCGTCCATGGCTGTGGTTAGAGCTTTACGGCTGATAACCTATAGAAACACCCGTTAAGCTGCAACACCTGTTTTGGGCCGCGAGCTGCAAAGGTATAGTCGATATGACATCCTACATATGTGCAAGGTGAAAGTGTACATCTTATTATATGGAGTGAAAACACAGCTTTTCTTCTGGAAAGTTCGTCGTTCCCGAAGAAGCCGGCAAATCAGAAGATTTTGAGATTGCGAGACCGTCATGTTTTTGCAACAGCTATGCCGGCTCAATCCAGAGAGATGCAATTGGACTTCAAGTCCGACACTCGTCCACCAACCACTCACGTCGGCGCTGTTGGCCAAAGCAAAGCAATTGGTGGGCATTCAACTTACGCAGGATGCAACCCCGATGGAGGTCCATCCAAAGGTGCGCAATCCCAAAGTGCCCTTGAGAAACTGGCGGGTCATTCTGGACAAGATCGCCGTGATCCTGGTGCTCGCAGCGGTTCAAGACGCTGATTCTCATGAACAAATGCGACTAATTAGTGCTGGTGACCCAGTCACTTCATGACACGTGTGGTTTGATGTGACGCTGCTCTAGTAAAAGCATACTGCTTCAGTATTGTCAGTCAAAGGTGTTTTCACTTGCTTCTACTGGTGGTTCAAGTGGTGTGGTGTTTCACTCTCTTTGACGTCCGCCTTACCCTTTATTGTTCCCTTTCAGTGACTCAACACTTTGAACCCTTCACCGATATCCAGGAAGAATCCACGGCATTGTCAACGATGATGCAGTCTGGGGGCTCTGGTGTTGGTGACGGGTATGGATGTACTTTGTTGTTCAGGGCTTTGTCAGCTGTTTTGATCTGAGGGATCATTGAGATTGACAGATGCGTTGACTTTCTAGTTGAGAGTGGAGTCGGAGTATCATAACAATAACTAATTTAATACTGTCGTTGTCTTTGGTTAATTAATGTTGTTGTCATGACTGGTTTCTTTAGGACGCTGGCGTGCGCCTCATCCATTGTACATCATTGTCATTGAATTACTCTCTCAAGGTCAAAACACATGAATCAATGTTCATCAGATTTCCCAATTCCATGGTCATGCTCAAGCACCGGTGTTGTCTGAGTGCCAAAGTGCAAATCTGATGCTAATTGGCACATCCGTACCGGACATGGAGCTTTCTCGAAATGTGCGCGCGGAAGGCGCATTCTACACTGAAGGTAGCCTTGCAATGGGGGTCAGTCGACCTGGGAGGACGTCTCGGTGCGGATTGAACTCAAGTTCAGGAGGTCTATCAAACTGGTGACATGTGCGCAAGTGAATCGCTACAGCTTTTCTTCCCATTGATTCTTGAGAAGAGCGGACAAGTGAAGGTTGTCATCGGACCAGTGTCTGGGAGTCGAAGGACCTGAGTCAAGGCATCCCGCGCATTGCCCTTGGTCGGCCGATGCTGTGGTCCATGGATGCGTGTTGACCGGCGTGACCGGAAAATGATCAGGGTGCATGGCAATGGTCTGACCAGCTAGAATGGACAGTTGATGCAGGAGCGCACATCGGTGGGATTCGATCTTCTGAGACCGTTGTTGGCACAGCGGACAAACCCCCGCTCCACTGCCCAATGTTGGCTGCCCAACGAACTCGATCTCTGCACGAGTTGGAAACAACTGCAATTCAGGATGTTGCTCGGTGTAGTGTCGAGCAATGGTTCTGGCGCCAAGTTGGCTATTGCAATATGCACATCTACTGGCTAACTCTGCCCACAATGCTTTGCCAAGGAGTAGACCCTGGTACGACTGACGTCGAAGATGCATCCTGAGCTCTGGTCTGGCCGCAATGGGGTTCACTGCTCCCTTAGTGGCACAAAAATGTTTGTTGATGTGTTCTTTCAAAACACGCATGTTGGCAAAAGATCTGTGGCAATGTGAGCATGTACTAGCGATCATCATGTGAATCTCGAAGAGGTTCAAAAACATCTTCAACCAAGCAGTCATAGCCATGTTGCCGTTTTAGGTGGCGTTTTAGTGTACCCGCCTGCTGATAAGATTGATGGCATTCGGGACACTGAAGAGTGTCATGTGGGGATACCTGTAAATGAATGTCTGTGGGTGTGATTCATGCAGAGATGGGATAGTCTGGGGTCAGAACACAAATGTCATGGCTCTGGTTGGCCATGGATGACCCGCTCAAGGAGCTGCGACGGTTGCGCAGGGCCGTTTCAAGACGGGCAAAAGTGTTCTGAAGCATGATCCAAGGTGGTTCAAGTCCAAGTCTCTGAAAACAATCAGCCGTGGACTTGTGGGTTAGATGGACAGGCTCTTTGATCATGCGTCTATGGTGAACGTTGATGACACTGACCAGTTGTTTGAAGCCTTGGGTGGTTATTCCCATCTCAAAGATTGCATGGGGTAACACATTGGCGATACAATCGAAACTTCAAGTGCCTTGGAATGATGGAATCTGTGAGCCATCGTCTCAGGACATGAAAGGAATGCTGAGCAGCTGTAACACGGCGTCGAACAGTGTCAATCACGGCACGCTGTGTTCGAAACCAGTGGAAGTCTCCAGTCTCCAGTCATGGTCAGGCAGGCGCAATTTGGGCCCATCTGAGGTCCAACGGCGCAGGAACGCAGGCCAATGACCCTGCAAAGTGCTACACTCTTCTGTACGTTTATGCGGAGTCCATATGACTGCATCAAAGTTAATACGAATGAAAAATCACAGAGCGCGGTGAGACCCTCTTCAGGAGTATGGATGATCCAGCGCAGGTTGACGTCATCCGCAAAAACAATGATCGACCATCAGCAAATGCATACACAGAGACCACAAATGCGGGGCGGCTTTTAAGCCCTGTTGGATGCCTCGATTGGCAGTCAAGGCCCCAACCAGTTCCCTGTATGGAACGTAGTATTTGTGAGGGGCGAGCCAGGTGTGGAGCATGCCAACGACTTCTGGGGGCAGGGATAAAATGTCAAGTGCTCTGAGCTGATCGAGTCAAAAGCTTTCTCCATGTCACGTGAGACCTGAAGGCCCCCAATCAAACTACGACGATCATTTTTTGCTGGTGGGTTTGACATGCGTCACGAACAGCTCGACAGCGCGCCGAAGTCAACAACAGGCAATCGGCAGTACTTCTACCAGGGAGGCATGCATACAATGGCAACTGGCGCAGCCTGGGAAAAGCTACGTCCATTACTTATTGAATCAAAAGGCCCAAAACAACCTTGTTGACCGGATGTTGGAGACAACTAGGGTGCAAAGCTTCCGGCTTGTTGCAAGCTTTCCCAGGCTTGGCTAACAGGTGTAGCCATCCGGCTCTGGTGGCAGGGGGTTCTCCACGCTCCAATGATCAAGTAGTGATCGGCAGAGTGGGGCAACATCCGGGGCCAGAGTCTTCCACGCGATCGCAGGGAGACCATCTGGGGCAAGAGCTTTGGTTGCGGGCAAACTACGAAACCTTTCCATCAGGTCAACTGCATCAACCGGCAGGGCCTGCAAAGCCGGTCGGTTCGGGGAAACAAATTCAGAGTCCGTCAGCAGTTGATCAAAATAGTGCACAGTCTTGTTGAGTTCCAGACCAGGAGGCAGGCAGTTTGGGGCTAAGTTGCCGGATTCTATGATGCCAGTCGAATGCTTTGTGGGTCAATGCCAAATCAACACTGTCCTGAAGAAATCGTTCAAGACGTTGACGTTTGTTGTGGCGACTGGTCTGTTTGATCTGACGATGCAAGACTGCATATCGACAAATATGATGCCAACTCTGGAAAAGACCTATCAGGTCCGTGCTCTGGCATTGCTTGGCTATAATCGTCGAGCCTGCCACACGTGGGCGGCGATGGACAGGATTGGGGAGGGATCAGGTGTGGCTTTCGGTTCTCTGGGGAACCATTCACGGCACAGTTTGCGAGGTGATGTTTCCAACGCCTGACTGTCATACGTTTCAGGTGGACAAATCTGAGAAGCATGAGAATGATCTTGGACGATGGACCGTGCAGCATGTTGAAACAAGTGCCACTGGGCGGTATTGTTCAAAAAGGCATGTCTCAGCTGAAAATCTGTTGATCGGATCAAGAACCGTCCTCTTGACACGAGCTGGATGCCAACGTGGCATACACAGACCTAGGGGTCGGTGATGCGGACCAGTGATGCCAAAGTTCCTATCAAAATCTTGAATCAGTCGGGGACTCATCGAAGCATGGCGTTGGTGCTGTCGAACAAGCATGAAGTCTATCCTGGTGGCATGGTCACCGAGGACGAAAGTGGGTGCCAGGGACCACTACTACAGTGCATTGCTATGAGTTGCAAGTCCTGAATCATCGGTTGGAAGGTCTGCTTATCAGTCTGGCTAGCTCGATCGTTCTTTGGGTCGTGGGTCTGCACGAATGGTGGGCATTGTTGGAGCGAGTAAAAGAATGGTTGACTGGAATGTGATTGACACAATCCTGGAGTTTTTTCCAAACTTGAGTGCCTCGGCCCGGATTCCAGCTGTGCTGATAGATGGCCAGAAGATCATATGGTCGATGGAGAGGAAGTCTGGCCTGAACACAACGACCCGGAATATGAACGGCTGTGGAGAGGCAGTGGCGTGAAACGACATTGGTTCGAACCATGATCAAGACTGAGGCCTGTTTGTCCGAACTGTGAACGAAATGCCAGCGTTGATTGGACCTCTCCCCACTGAGTGACCAACCAGTTTCTTGAATGATGAAACAATCATACTGGCTGGCTGCAGCAAGTCTGAAAACCTTCGTGCTGCAACGAGCGTGAAGCGTTCCAGGAAAGGATCTGCAAGAATTGGTCTCGAGGTGCCTGGGATGCGCACGCAGGCGGTCGAGTGGAGGACCGTGCAGGCACCAAGCTTGACGAAGCCGCCATGGTACATCAGTGGGGTACAATGGCTTGCCCTTATACGTTGCAGCACTGTCGGATAGGCTTCGGTAGCACGCTCTTTGGAAAGCTCTCCTGACACGTTTGATGCGTTATTTGGACGTCACTGGACCGAGGCCCGCCTTTGCCCAAGCCTCATGCTGCTTCACGGCCGAGGATGCAAGAAACTGCATGGGATGGCCGTTCTCGACCCTTCGAGAGGCTGGAGAATCAACCCTCACGCCCGGTGCCACCATCCAAGATCGAAGTTGGCGATGTGTCCAGGCGGCACCGCCCGGAATTGGGACCGGGCCCTCCAGCTGGGTCGTCAAAATAAAAGTAAGGCTAAGAAAATGTCGAAGCATGCACGGGGTGCACAAAAGAAATCTACAGGCAAAGAAGGTCAGGACGAAATGGCAGGCTCCCCGGGCTACAACGCGGCCGTTTGAGCTGGAGTGGCGCTTCAAAATTGGATATCCAATTCAATATTGTTCTTCCTTCAATCAATGGGTAAAGGGAATTATTACATAACAATATCAATCAATAATCAAAAAAACATATATGAATCGGCAGGACTCTGAAATCGAAATGGAATAGACATGGTTCCGCAAACAGTTCACAACATGCACTAAATGGAATCAAGTCTTCAAAAGCAAAACCCAACTGTGCAGGGGCTCAAAAAAGGTCTTAGCTCGAGTCGCGAGTGCAGAACCGATTTGACATGTCAGCCCTGTGCATGCTCTAAGGCCATAGTTTCTAGCAGTCCTAGCAGCAGCTTATTGCAAACCACACATTGTGACGTGCAATTAAACTATATAACTGGCTCGGCTTTATTGATATCACACTCATTGATTCATTTTGCCACATCCAATTGATACGAGTGGTACAAAAAATTGGCACCACGTGGATTCGTGCGGGCCGCACACAACCCCAAAAGGATAAATGGCATTCAGCTCCAAAACGTGTTCATTTTCTGAACATGTGCGTTTGGATCTGTTGAGATCAAGATGGCAGCATTCGCCTTGCGCAATTCAATTTTTAACAGCGACGTAGTTTGAGTTTTCTCCTGCCTTGGAAACACGGGGTGGCTGTCACCTGATCAAAGCTTGGGCCACTACTCACAGGCCGAAATTGAGAATGAAAATTGGACCTGGCACTGAAAGACATTGCAAGAGCGGCACTTCGACTCTCAACATCACCTAGCACTCAGGGCTTGCCTCAATGTGACTCATGTCTCCAGCGCCAACTCCGCAAGCTGCAGTGCCAAGTCAGCATCCGCACAGGTGAGGAAGACCACCGCCAACTGCCAAACACATGGGTAGAACACATGGCCAAAGGAGCCAGTTTTAAAACTCCAAATTTGCCATGCTAATTCCATAAACTCGTGCGGAACATCGGAATTCTTTTTGGCATTCCATTTCAGTCAGCATAGCTTTGCATCGATTCTTCCGCCTTCAACAAACGCAGTGCAAAAAAACAGCCTTGAAAAACAAACACTTTTGTAGATATATATATATAGCTATATACATGCTGTCAATCTAGCAAAGCCTCAATTGGTGACACATTCCCTCTGGGCAGGCTGCTTTGACCTCGAGGGTCTATGGTCATGCAACAAGGTTTCACTTGCTTACTCCTCCTCGGGTGTCCAGTATTTATGGTCACCTGAGTAATTGAAACACTTGGGATCGCGCGTAAGAAAGCTTAATTGGATGTGCCTTCTGAAGCGCTGCACTTTGTTCACGTTCACCATGGCGGTGTAGTCATGAGGCACAGTCACAACAAAGCCAGGGAACATTATTGGTGCAATTTTGTAAGACTTGCCGTTGTATGTGATTGTCAATGTATCGAAGGTATCACCTGTCACTGTGAGAACTTCCCCATCATCAGCGGTCCATTGACCGACCCAATGCATTGCCTTTTCTCCGGCGTCCCACTCCCGAATCCTGGGCTTCCAATTCCGATGCTTGATCTCAATTGCTCCTTCCGTAGGATCTGCCTTTACTGGGCCGACATACCAATTCCAGTCATGCAAGCCAGCCGAGTAGCCTAGAACACTGCCATCTGGCCGCTTGACCAAGAAAGCCGTTCCTGGCCCCAATGGGGGCTTCACATTCAGCTCATACTGGTACTTGGAGCGGATGTAGTCAAAGGGCCCATGGCCTTCGTGATCAAGCCAAAGCCCTCCTTCTGGTGTCTTCTTGAATTGGGAGTTGATGGTGCCATCGGAATACTCACCTAGCCATTCATCATACTCAGCCGTTGCATCATCCTCCGCCTCTCGTGATGGTGTTATTCGGTTGAAAAGAAAGGCACTGAAACGAGTGATGAAATCCTGGTACGAGATGAAGAAGCAGCCATCATCCTCAGCCTTGAAACTCACAGCTTCGGCAACCTCAGGATGCTCTGCCCAAAGGGGCGACTTGTCAGACCAGTCCCCATGCCATTCACCAAAGCCCCAAGGATTTTGCATCTTCACCAGTTGGATGTCCCCGACAGTATACATACCACCAATGGCATATGCATGGTGATCAACTATCCCTTCGCCACCATGACCACCACAGGTCACAACCGTGCCGGGTTCCTTGATGAGGAAATCAATCAGCTCACAGAAGCACAAGTCCTTGGACTTGGGCGGATAGACTGACAAGGTATGGCCACCGAAGAGTAAGCTAATGATATCCATCCCGGTCTTGTACTCAAGCCCTGCGTCATAGCGTCCCCCATGGCCATCAAGTAACATGTACTCAGTGTCGGAGAGCTTTGCCGTCAACTTCTCCAACAAACTCACCCAAATGGTGCCATGCGCAGGGTAAGCCCCCTCAGGCTGGCCAGGGCAGCCTGGCACAAGGTCATCGATCACTATCCAGCCGACACGACCGTGATAAGTCACCTTGAAGGTATAAAGGCCGTTTGGATCCAGCTTGCCGCCCTGCACATTCGAGAAGACCTCCTTCATGCGCTCAGGATACATTGACATTGCAGCGAAAGAAGCCATGAACTCACAGTCTCCCAGTGACACTTGTTTCACGTGGTGGAGCTGCGGCCCCTCTTCAGGCCACACACATTCTGCCTTCGGGTCATCGGCCAAACGGTAAGCATCGTGCAGCGCTGACTTCAGTTCCTGATACTCCGGATCCACAAACTTTTCAGATCCAAGCTTTGCACGAATTTGCTCAGTAGGATCCTGGGCAAAAAGGAAGTTGTACGGACCGAAGCGCTCACCCAAGGTGGGCCAAAGCTGCCACAAGCAATCTGGAATTTTGGGCATGTTGCCGCAGGAGTGTGGATGCTCAACTTTCTGCGCAGCCGAAATGAAGGCCTTGCGCTGCTCTTGATCAAGGTTTTGAAGGCATTCCTTGAGCTCTTGGACAGAGGAAGTCACCAAGCTTTCTTTCAGCTTTGAAGCACCAGAACCCATGGCGTACCACTGTGGGATCTACTTGTAAGAAGCTAGGCAGGGCTGGGCCCAAAGAGTGTGCAACCAGTGGTCTGAGTCCACGCAACAAAATCTCAGAGCCTAGGCCTAACCTGTGTTCTTTCTCAATTTGTTCCCCCTCAAAGTGTCACAAGCCCAGCTGAGACCTTCTACCGCGCCTCCCCTTGACGGCTTCGCTTGGCGCAGCTCAGCTGATTGCTTAGAGTGGCTTTGTCCCAGAGCTCATCTTTCACCTGAACTCCAGCGGCAGCAATTCCGAACTACGGCGTGTTCTGCCACAACACCTGTCATGGACACTTTCCCAACCAAGACCCATCAAAATATCTTTAAACAACATGTCCACCTCAGTGTTTCGCAATGAGAAACTTTTTCAAACACTTCATCTGGTCTGTGGTTGTCTGCAGTTCTCGTTTAGGCCCTCTGGCAGGAATGAACCTGCCAAGGCCACGAAGGGCTCGACTCTACTCAGGTCCATTTTCTTGCAAGCTACCTACTAGCCATAACCTCCCTAAGGGCGATTGCCTCCGACCTGCTGGCTCGTTTATATAATTTCCAACCCCCTGTGTGAAAGCTTGAATCCAGCGGCCGCCAAACTCTTCTGCATCATTATGTCATCATGAGTCGCTTGATGTCACTAGTAGTCATTGCACATCTGAAAGACAAATGCAAGAAGAAAACATGATTACAAAAAATTGTACCTAAGTTATGTAAGGCCCCTCTTTCATTTTTGTTCCCTTCTGCTTAATGTCGCCAAAACCCGCCGCTGCAGTCTCGCTGCATGAAGCGCTGCTGCTGCAGCCGATGCTGCAGAGGCTGCCTGACCAAACGAGCGCTCCGAATCTCGCAGGGCAGGGTGGTTGGCCAGGCACACCTTGGCGGCAACACTTGCATCTGCATGGCTCTGAAAGTAACAGTCTGATTGCCAAGATGCATCTGTCAAATGCATGGCACGCATTTCATCTGCTCCCAAAGACGCAACCAGGGAGTCCTCAAGGGTGTTGACACTCCAGTTCTACAACTCCACTGATTTCACACTTGCAATCATATTTTTCTTACTATCACACGCCACCCTCCTGGGCGGCCTCGACTTCAGCACTCTCCACGCTCATAATTGGCTTTGAGATCTGTATGGGCGACATGCATGCTCTGAACATAGGCCGGCGCACCTCTGAACAAAAAGCTTCCCACATGTGCTTGCATTCCACTGGCCTGAACCTTTGAGACACGTGGTTGACACCAGCTTGAACGAAAGCTCTGTGTTTTCCAACAATCATAGGAGCGATAGAAACTTACCATCAACCCCCTACGGGTGTGAAGTGGTTGAGTTCCACTAGGAAAGATGGTAGATCAAATGTGCTGGAGAAATCCGATGTTTCTGCTGCTGGTGAAGAGTCCTGTGCATTCGCACAGCTCTTGAAGTAGTACATGTATGAAGCGGTGAAGGGATGTGAAGGGTGTTAACTTGAGGGTTAATCGGTCTTTATACTGGAGGTGACATGGTGGTGGCTTTGGCATGTTTTGGCAGTGAAATGGTACGGCACCATGGATGAAGATTCCACGACAAGTGAGGAGATAGTTAATAGACATATGCGTATATATATATATATATACAACGTTTTCTGGGCCGAATGGTGGTTGAGGACCGGCAAAATGGTGCTTGTGGTCTGAAGTGGACACTTCAACTGCCGGCGCAGTCGTTTTTTTGCCGCTGTTTTTTTGACTGTTGATGAAAGAATGCTTTCAGGTTGCACGGTCCAACCAAACGGATGAGGGTAGACTTAAGCCCGGCGATGGGAGGGAAAAACTAGGCGTCAGGCCCACAAGCAACCCTCGCAAACCCTTTAAAAAGCGGCTCCAGAATACTACACTTGGCAAGGGCTAGCGGCTAGCAGCTCGCTCTAGTGACTTGTCGGCTGGCGCCTCGGAAAACAAATCCTTCATGACACTGCCTCAGTTGGCCACGGAGCAACACACAGCATTTGCGACATCAGCAAAAATACCTGGATGTGACAAAAAGAATCACAAACCACCTCAAGCACCAAATACAAAACAAGGCACTGTCAATCCAAATGTCCTAAAAGCCAAACAACACCTGCACCTTGTCCAATAGTATAATAGTATATACAGTAATTAATTAGTAGCAAAACTCCTTGATATGAGGACCGTATTTAGTTTTTCCTCTCTTGATCCTCTTTATTTTCTCTTGCTAAAGACCTGCTTCATGCCAAATCACTGGGGCTTTGCCTTCCGCCCTTGAGGAGCCATGCGCATGCCGCTTCTCTCTCTGCTGAAGGCCACCAGGCTGGTGCCGTACCATCAGCAGCTGGAGCAGACCTGCCAATATGCGTTCTCCAAGTTCTTCATGTCCAAACGGTAGAGAGAGGGCCGTTAAAACTCGCAAAATGCTCGAACGTTTATCATATTCATATGACGCCAAGAATCTCAAGCCATTTCATCAAAGCTGGAAGGTCTGCCAGCATTCTCGAGGTAGCTTGTGGCGGGGCTTTGCAAATCAGTTTTGTGCCGCGCAGGATGTCACCCTTATCAGGCAGGGCAATAACATCCATCATGGAGGTTGTGTTGACTGCAAGCTTGCATCATACGAGGCAATCTATCAAACAAAAGGTGTTCCTGCCAAAACGTTAGCTGATAGCGCTTTGTTGAACCAAGCTGCAACTGTAAGTGGCCCCGAGTACTTTGACCAAAGAAAGGTTTTTGCAGGTGCATTCAGCGCAATACCTGGCCCCGTAGCAACTGCACGAACAACACTGCGGCATAGCACGATTGCAGTTGCAGAAAAAATGCACCACCACCGATCCCAAACGGCAAAACTGACGTTACAATTCCAAACAAACATGTGTTTCCAAAAGTTACATACCTTGAACCACTTTCGAACATATTTCCCCAGATAGCGAAGCTATGGGGCTCTTATTTCAAATAACAATGAGTTGCCCGTGCGCGCTTTCGAGACAGGTTGCTGGTGCTGGTGCTGTGAGCTTGCGCGTGTGGAGACAGGTTGCTGGTGCTGGGTGCTGGGTGCCGGTGCTGGTGCTGTGGGCTGGCTGTGCACGTGGTGGAGACAGGTTGCTGGTGCCGGTGCTGGTTCTGGGTGCGTGGTGCCGGTGCTGGAGCTGGCTGTGCACGTGGTGGAGACAGGTTGCTGGTGCTGGTGCTGTGAGCTGGCTGTGCCGGGTGGCGGTGCCGGTGCTGCACGTGGTGGAGGCTGGTGCTGGTGCCGGGTGCCCGTGCTGGGTGCTGCTGTGGAGGTGCCGTAAGCTGGCTGTGCAGGCTGCGTACATCTTGTTCCAGCCAGTCGCATAGGTCGTGGGATTCTGCCTAGCTATCTGGGTCTATGCTGGTGTAATTTTATATATGTACTTTGACCAAAGCACGCCCGCTTTCAAAATCGCAAAAGTGCATTTGCAATATGTTTTCTCGAATGCATGTGTTGCACATTTTCCGAAAATATATACAAATTTGATCATATTTGTTGTTTAACGATGCCACAAAATATCTGTGTGCAACTCGGCAATAGAGTTTCCAACGATGCAACTTCGCAAATTTCAAAGCACATTATCGCGCACTATGAGAAATGCGCGTGCGAATCCCGAGGGAGGGGGCATGTGTTTTCAGACGTACGCCATCACATTTCTGCGGGCATAAACCTGCCCTTTCGCAAGCATGCCATTGTTTCCGTCAGACCTGAGGAGGAACCAGTAGAATCGAGTACGCAGGTCCTGGTTGCAAGGTGAAGTTCAATAGGCTGTGCGTGAACAAAACTACTTTACTTGACACTTCGTGACGGCCTTCTTCTGGCTCAGTGATGGTCTGTCTGGCAGCATGCATCCGAATGACCCACCCCACGTCTCCACAAAAAAAACAAGAGGCAACACACGAACCCGAATGCAGCGCGCACCCAACTCGAAAACAAACGCCTAAACAATTTTGACACTGTTGTAGGAGACACTCTTCTAGAACGCTCTTGTGGGACACTCTCGCGCGACATTTTCGTCACTCTGTGGGACACTCTTGCGGGACACTCTTGTGGGACCCTCTCGTGGGACACTCGCGTATCCAGATGTAATTTGGCCACATAAGTTGATAGTTCCGAGCCAC
Organism: Durusdinium trenchii; assembly: GCA_963970005.1. Lineage (NCBI taxonomy): Eukaryota > Dinophyceae > Suessiales > Symbiodiniaceae > Durusdinium > Durusdinium trenchii. The sequence goes on along the minus strand of CAXAMN010004925.1, from coordinate 164,611 downwards.
AGTTCCCAGAAACTGCTTCCCGAACTACATGTGTACGACAAAGCTGCCAGTTCTACAGCTCCGAGAAGCTGAGCAGACTGATGCTTAAAACAATCAACATTAGTTAGCCGAGGAGAAAATCAATATATATATATATATATATCGTGGATCCCGGTCTCGTCGGAAGGGGTGTGTGTTTCTTTACCGTAGTCAGGCCGGGAGGTTTGAATTTGGCATGATTCGAGGGTATGATTCGGTGTATGATCCGGGGGTGTGGTTCGAGGGTATGATTCGCAGCTTTGAAATTGTATTGTTGGATTGGCTGGACTTCCATCAGTGGGCTCACATCTGTGCCGTGAGGCAGTAGGCAAGGCAGTATCTGTTGCTTGCTGGGCAGGTTAGGCGGATGCACTCTTCTACCAAAGTCCCCGGACCCCAAGCCTCATCAAAGGCAACCCTTTTGACTACAGTGCGCACCAATGGCCCTCTGCAGGCCCAACCAGGGATGTGGGATCGGTGGGAGATCTGTGGAGGCGTGCGATTCGGGTATGAACCAGGTATGAATAAATTGTGCCAAGGAAGGCGATCCTTTGGCTCTTCTCCCCAAGACAGAGCACATGGGAACATTGGTGTGGGGTGTGAGCCTTCGCTGTTCCCACAAGAAGCCAAACAGTTTTGGCCAAATCAGCAAGCACATGCAACAAAATACAAACAATTATGCTGTGGAGTTTCCAAGGCTGCGAAAGTGGAGAGGTACATGCACGCGTGCATCCCGAGGGTGGGGGCATGTGTTTTCAGAAGTACGCCATGACATTTCCGCGGGCATAGACCTGCCCTTTCGCAAGCATGCCATTGTTTCCGTCAGACCTGAGGAGGAACCAGTAGAATCGAGTGCGCAGGTCCCGGTTGCAAGGCGACGCCAGTCTTTTCTGGCTCAGTGATGGTCTGTCTGGCAGCACGCATCCAAATGAACCACCCCAGGCCCCCACCAAAAAAAAAGAGGCAACCCGCGAACCCAACTGCAAACACGTACTCAACTCGAAAGCGAACGCCCAAATATTTTTGACACTCTCGTAGGAGACACTCTTCTAGAACGCTCTTGTGGGACACTCTCGTGCGACATTTTCGTCACTCTGTGGGACACTCTTGTAGGACGCTCTTCTGCACTCTTGTGCGACACTCTTGCGGGGCGTTCTTGTGGGACCCTCTCGTGTGTCACGTATGACACTCACGTATCCAGATGTGATTTTGCCACATAAGTTGACAGTTCTGACGCCACAGTTCCCAAAAGCGGCTTCCCGTACTACATCTGTACTACACAGTGCCAATTCTACAGTTCCCATTGATCCTCAAAACAACCAACATTAGCTGGAATGGTTATCCAGTAGGTGAATAGTTGATTGGTTGATATTCAAAACTTGTTCCTTCTGCCACCCCCTTCTCAGCAGCTGATGCTTCCATAGGGTGGATCTTCACTTGACATTGGTACAATGATGTCAATGTAGCTCAAGTACTGACAAGATGACAAGTGAAGAATGTTGATTTCCCTCATTGGGTCTAAACAAGCCAAGTAGCCCCTTGGATGTGTTCTTTCATGTTCTTTCGGTAGGGTAGGCAACAGTTGCTGGGGAAGGATGTTCATCACATGTTCTGCCACCAACATCCGGATAGGACTGTGAGTCACTGAGTCGATATTAATGGAATTGGACTGTGCGGGCAACCCGTTCTGCTATTTCACCGCCGGCCGGCCAGCCGGCTAGTACGCAATCGGCCGGCCGGCTGGCTAGTACGCGATCGGCTGGCCAGCCGGCTAGTATGCGATCGGCCGGCCGGCTGGCTGGCGGGCGATGTATATCGTTGCTGCGATAGCTGCTAGTGCCTATAGTTAGTTGACTGGGCGGGCGGCCGGCCATTCGGTTATTCGGCCAGTCTAGCAAACGTAGATGGGTAGTGGAAGTCGTCGTACTGGTGGTAGTAGTAGTAGCAGCAGCAGGCCATCCGACGGCGTGGTTATTGGCCCGCCGGCCGGCCGACGCCGTGGTTTTTGGCCGGCCGGCTGGCTGGCTGATCGAGAAATAGCAGGTCGCGACAAGCTCGCAATGAAACATTTGCATAAATCCAAGCGCATGCTTGAATCAACAAAGCCATGTCACTCCTGGAAAAAGATTCTACTGATGGCTGCGGCGGGACCAGGTCCGACCCGGGCATCACTTTGTAGTGGGCTCAGTGAAAGGGAGCCTGTGGCAATAAAAAACAAAATCAATGCAACATGTAAACTCTTCAACTTCAACTGAAGATTGAAAAGTCATCAGAATGTCAACACCTCTGCGAAGCATCCTCCATCTATGCTTCGGGCCACTTGCCCCGCAATCCTGACTGAAGTCCGGTAGTCATCCATGGCAGCGCCTGCGGAAGCAAAGTGGCAGCCAAGCTGCACCATCACCAGCTGCACCGAATCCTCTTTAATCAGCTTCAATCACAGGATCATTTCCGGGGAGTCTGGACTAAGTGCTTGTCTGAAATCAACCGTCAAGCCAGGGACTGCTCTAAAAAGTATCTGGAGCGCGCAGGCGCTGCCATGAGGGCAGGATGACTACCGGACTTCAGTCTGGATTGTTGGGCAAGTGGCACGAAACATAGTGGAGGACACTTAGGTGATGAAATCTGGATGACTGTTAATTCAACAGCCAGTAAATTGAACCTCCCACAACCTGCACCTTTAACTCAGCCAACTACCAAGGGATGCTGGCAGTCAGAACTAGTTCCAGTAGAATCTTGTTTCGGGAGTGACATGGCTTTGTTGATTCATGCATGTGCTTGGATTTATGACAATCTTTTTATATATTATCGACTCAGCTACTCAGTCCTATCCGGACTTCGGCCGTAGAGCATTTCATGAACAGCCTTTTCAAGCAACTGTTGCCTACTCTACGGATTTGAAAGGACATTAAAGAACACATCCAGGGGGGCTACTTGGCTTGCTTAGACCAAACGAGGGACATCAACATCCTTCACTTGTCATCTTGCCAGTACTTGAGCTACAATGACATCATTGTACCAATGACATTCAATGTCAAGTGAAGATCCACCCTATGGAAGCAACAGCTGCTGAGAAGGAGGTGGCAGAAGGAACAAGGTAAGTTCAAAGGGAAATCGGTATCTTTTGAAAATCGACTCTTCAACTACTGGGTAACCATCCCAGTTAGTTAGTCGAGGAAAAAATTGCTTTACTTGAGCGGGGAAACACGAAAGGTAGAGACGGACCGGGTAGCTGTCGGAACCTTTTCTGGTGAGGGACTGTCTCCGGTGTTTCAGGAACGTGCCCCTTGGTCAGTCATGGCTGAAACCAACAAAGCCAGAGAGAGCACAAGAAGGCTCAAGAGGAACACCGTTGCGGTCAGATTGCGCCACACGGCTCTGCAGAGAGGCTGCGTTGCGTCGACGCTCGTTTGTGTAAAGGTGTGTGAAAACAGGCTAAAAGTCGCAATGCGTAAACGCTCGCATGTGCACCAGCTATGGTCCCACAGCTGCACGCACTGTGTCAGGATTACAGGCCTGCACGCGTTGCGTCGAAGCCGCAGTGACCAACCCCGTGTAAGGATAGTGCTGGAGGGGTGCGGCCGGTATTGCCAACGCTATGGTGGGTGTGGTCCACGATGCGGAAGGATTTCGCCACGCTAGGGTATAAGGCTGAGTCGAATGGTGTTCCGCGACGCGAGGGGTTTCTCCACAGGGCTTTGCAGAGAGGCTGTGTTGCATCGATGCTCGTTGGTGTCGAGCAATATGGTCTGTGAACGCAGTACGGGCTGTGTCAGGCTGCCGGGTGCGCGCGCGCGGCATCGAAGCCGCATTGCGCGACCTCATTGCGCAGGGTTCGTGCTGTATTGCGCAACCTCATGGCCAGCGTCGTACTGCAGTGACTGCCTAAGCGCATGACTTCACTTAAGTGCTAGTAGTGCTGGCGACGAGGTGGAGGGGGTGTGTTTGGTAGGGTCCTAGGTCCCCCTAGGCGTGTCTACGCTATACGTGTGTAGCACCTGGTCTTGTACATAGATTAGTATGTAGCTCTTCAGTCCGCTTTCGACCTAATTCATTTGGCTCAAGACTTAGTAGCCCAATACCTGCATCCGCAGCCATTGAAAAGGTGTGCATCGCTGCCGCTCGCACACCGAACGCACTCGTGTGACTTCACTTGGTGTTTCGATCAGGTCCAGTTATCCAACTGCCACTTCTGGGGGAACTTACCCCTCAAAGTGGTAGCGGAGCTTGTGTCTCCTGCTTCGCAACGGTCGATTTTGCATTCGTGCCGAATCGTCCGATATTCCGGACAGGGGACAACCAAGTAAGTCACTTGTCAGAAAACAAATAGACCATGGTCCAGATCTTTAACATAGATACGGACGAAGAGCATGACGACAGCCTGTCGGAAGCAACTGATCCAGAAGAAGCTTTCGCCGCTCAAGGCACGCGTCATCGCCATCAGCAAGGAAGGTCCTCTAGTTCGACATACCGGACGTACGAGGCACAGCCATCAGCAGGTGTCAAGATGACGCCAAAGATTCCTCCGTCATTCGATGGACAGTCATCCTGGTTCGAGTTTGAAGATTTGATTGATGACTGGGTGAACATCACCACATTAAGCGCCGAAAAATTAGGCCCATCATTGAAGAACGCTCTAACCGGAAACGCCGAATACTACAAAAAGATGCTCGACAATGAACAGCTTCGTCATGAAAGAAACGGTATTACGTATTTCAAGGAGACGTTGCGCCCATACTTTGTCAAAGGAGCAAATCATGTTTTTCTTTGGCGTTTCATGCAGCTCTTCAGGACCTGGCGCGGAAACGGGGAATTTGTCAGCTGGATCGCTCGTTTTGAAGTCGCTGGTAAGAAAGTCATGGAAGCCTTCATGGGCTTGTTAGATCTTTCAACTGTTCCACAGCCTGATGATTTCAACTTTACTGATATCCGCTCGCAACAGCAGTACATGCTACTTCAACAAATTCAAGATCCAACAGAAAGAAGAGATAATGCAGAAAGAATCCGTTCTGAACACATTGATGCCTTGAAACAAGCACATCGTGACACCTTTCCATTGTCTGACAACCTGATGTCACTTATTTTCTTAGTTCAGTCGGATCTCAACGAACAGCAAAGCGAAAGGTACTTATTTTCTTAGTTCAGTCGGATCTCAACGAACAGCAAAGCGAAAGGTTTGTAGCCAGCATGGCCTTGCGTCAGATCAACATGAACAACTACACATACTTAGGTGTCAAAGGCTTATTCCTTGATCTCTTTTGCGGAACCGCCACAGGAACTGCCGATCCTTCGCTCCGCAGGCAAAGAAGATCCACTTTCCTTGTCCTCGATGAAGGAGACTTGGAAGAAGAATCCGGATACTGGGTGATGGATCAAGAAACAGGCGAAGAAGGATTTGTGAGTTTGTTCTCAGAATCCGAATTTTGGGTGTTAGCAGCCAAAGGAGGATACACCCGTAGAAGAATCCATGGAAGAAAATTCAGAAAACCATCCAAAGGCGGCAAGGGAAAAGGCCGCGGAAAAGGTAGAAGACCCGGCTTTGTCAGCCGTAGAGGCAAAGGTGCAGGGGCACATTATGCAGAGTACCCTGACAACTCAGGTTTCTACGGAAAAGGCAAGAAATGAAAGAAAGGTGGAAAGAAAGGATTCAAGGGAAAAGATGCATTCAACGGCAAAGGAAAAAGCAAGCAACAGAATCCCTTTCAACAATCCAATGTTGCAACCACCGAAGAGCCTGAAGATGTCTGGCAGGCAAATGAAGCCACTTGGCAACAATGGACATACTTTGCGGACGGACAGACGGACAGACCGCAAGATGAAGAGCACTATAGCTCAGAGCCAAGGCCTGACCAGATGAACCAGTCAGCAGATTTCCGGTATTACGGAACACATGCAGAAGAAATGGCTGGTGAAGAACATGTCTCACATCAGTATCACCTAAACCCTGCCGGTAGCAGTACAGACTACCGACATTCCGGTTGTTCTGAAGTGATTGATCCACGCTTCTGTTCTTCTTTTGTCAACTTTGACGATGGATTTCACCATGCTGTGCTTTCAGAATACATCGACTTGAGGTACAGTCCGACCTACGTGATCATTGACAGCGGCTGTACCAGAGCAATGGGTTCAAGGACCGCCATTATGCATCTAGTGAAGGCATGTAAGAGACACTACAATGCATCTAAGATTGATTTCTCTTTTGAGCCTTCGTCAAGTCGATTTTCATTTGCAAATGGTGAACAGTCCAATGTCTGAGAGAAGCTGGTAATCTACTTCCAGAACGACCAGTCACCCACAGGGTGGATCACAACAGCGATAGATATCTTAGACCAGGGCGATGTTCCGATCCTTTTTAGCGTTGAGCAGCTCAGGAACCTTCGCATGTCTATTGAGCATACTCCAGTCGGTGACTACCTGACTTGTCCTTTGTTCGGTCTGAAGCGATTTTCGCTGCCAGTGAGCACTTCGAACCATAATGTCCTAGACATCATGATGTTTGCCAGCTCAGTTCGTAAGCCGAACCACAGCTTCACTGCAATCAACCCTTCGTACACAGTTTGTCCTGCCTGCAATGGAAGTGAAGGAAGACAAGTCAGCAGCCGATATTCCGGCTAAGAAGCCAGAGAAGCACATTGCAAGTGGAGATGCCAAAGTCGATCCGCCATCGAAGCTGATTTCGATGCCTCCACCGGCTAAGAAGGTGACACCTCCGACATACCGGAAGACAGAAAAGTCACCTGATTTTGGTACGCCATTTGAGCATTCGAAGATTCCAAGTTCGAGCTCAGGAGCCGAGAAGCCTGACGTACCTCCAGCAGAACCTGACATGCCGGTGAAGCCTGATCCTCAGGAAGAATCAAAGGAAGACGTGAAACCAATACCAACTACAGTGCACCGAGAGAAGAAAGCTCCTAAGGTTTCTGTAACATTGCCGTTAGCACTGCAGAGAATCCATGAAAAGCTGTCTCATCCAACCGAACTCTTGAAACTGCATTTGAAGCACTATCACATGTCAACTGAGCAGTTCAAGAAACGCACATCAGCTTTAAAGATTCCTGCTAAAATCTATGAAGAGTATGAAAAGGTAGTCAAGCAGTGTGACGCATGTCAGAAGTCCAAAATTGCACCTTCAAGATCAAGAATTTCAGGTATGAGAAGTGAAACGTTTGGAGAACTCACCTTTGTTGCTCATGGTGAACTAGCTATCAATGACAAGTCCAAACTTCTTTTCCTGATCATCTATGATGGTGCTACTTCTATGACCACTGCTTACGTTTGTAACGGCAAGACTGAAGCAGAAACGATTGGCCATCTTTTGGAGTATTTTGAGACATACCAGCTGAATCCTAAGTATCTTGTCGGTGATCAAGGTTTCATGGGTACTGAACTTGAATCCTTTTACAATAGAAAGAATATCCGACCGATCACTTTAGGACCTGGTACTCCATGGCCAAACAGAGCTGAAGCAGCTGTTCGCATGTACAAAAAGCAGATCACCCTGATGCTTAAGGCCGTGACTGAGGATCCATCCAGATACGAGATCACGTACCGTCAACTCCTCAGACAAGCATCGCTTGCCAGGAACTCCATGGTTACTTTTGGTGGAGTATCTCCACTGGAGATGGCATTTGGAAGGCGACCTGCAGATCTTTTGTACCCAGAGAATATGACACCAGAACAGCTTACAGCTTCACTTCCTTCTCCTGAGAAAAACATAGATGCCCTCAGAACACTTGCCATGAAGTCTTACCTAGAAGCAAAACAATCAGACGACTTGAGACGAGACATTTCCGCAAGACTTCAGTTGAGTGATGGTCCATTTTATCCTGGTGATAAGATCTACTATTGGACAGAAGATAAATCCAAGGTAAAGTCTGATGGAACCCATAGTGGTAAATGGATCAAAGGCAAGGTCATTAGTTCTGACGGCAGTATGGTTGGTATCGATCTAGGCACCAGAATTCTAAAGGTCAACATCAGCAAGGTCCGCAAGGACATCAATCCGATCGAAGATGTTGAGGTGCCACTCGACCCGGTTGCACTACTGAGTTCTGAGAGTGCACGGACCGATATTCCGGTCACTGACCACGCAAGCTCTCTAGTCCAGAGCGACGGAGCCCAGATCGGTGTGGAAGGCTTCACATATTCCTCTTATGCATGGCAACCTGTCATGACTGGCAAGATTGATTTCTTAGAACTGTTCGCAGGTTCCGCACGGTTGAGTCAAGTTGCTGCCATGAATGGTTTGCGTGTTGGACAACCTATTGAGCTAAGAACAGGATTTGACGTCTTGACCAGTGACGGTCGTAAGAGGACGATGGACATCGTCGAGAAACAGAAGCCTAAAGTCATCTTTATGGCGCCGCACTGTGCTCCTTGGAGTCAGATGACCAATATCCATGATCGCGTAGCACGAGATCAGCGCAGACAGAAGTTTCTTCCAATGTTGGAGTTTTGTTGTCGTGTTGCCATATTCCAGATTGAACATGAAGGCCATTTCATCATTGAGAATCCAGCCTCATCAGCTCTTTGGTACACCAGGTGTTTCCACCGTCTTTTGTCACAACATGGTGTTACCTATGGCACTCTTGACATGTGTTCGTTTGGAATGAAAGACCCTAATGGCTATTACTACAACAAACCAACTTCTCTGTTACACAACTTTGATGAAGGAGTCTTAGCGCCTGTGTTCAAGAGATGTAGTAATAAGCTCGGGGGTGAACAACACCGACATCAACCATTGGAAGGTTCAGCGCCTGGCTTTGGAAGCAGAACCAAGTTAGCTCAAGTCTATCCTGATCGTTTCTGTTCCAAGCTTATTCGCTGTCTTCTGCCGCTGGGAAGCCATCATGGATTGTTTCACGCACAGACTACTGTAGTTGTAGATCTGCTTGGAGAACTCGATATTCCGGGTCTCGAATCACTCCAGCTCTTCCTGACGGAAAATACGGATCGAGAATATGTTCACTTCAGTGAATCTGACAGTGTAACTGTGAAGGATTTTTATGTTCGACGCCTTATGAACAGAGTTAACTCACTCCCTAAGGGACATGAGTATAATCCTTGGTCTGAGTCATTGCATATCGCACATGATGTTTCACATATGCGCCAGATCTTTGCACCTACCATGGCATTTGAGAACGCCACAATTTTGCGAGGTACATTTGAACAATTGAAGGTCAGGTACCGTCACACCGCCACATCCCTGGTGATCCCTTCACACCAGGTGATTTCTTTACACCTGGAGACAGTCCAGATCCACCCTTTACACCTTCTCCAGGACAACCACCGCCAGACAATCCGTTTCCACCGTTTCCAGGCAATTCACCACCTTCACACCTGACACACACACATGCCTGGAGAACTTCCGGACACACCACCTTCAGGACCACAACCGCCATCACAGTTTCCACCTTCTACTCCTGCAGCCACAGTTCCACCTATTCCTCCTTCCTTTTTGCCATTGACTCCTGTACAGCCAGACACTCCTGTGGTTCCTACACTTGTCGTTCCACCGACTATTCCGGATGAACAGATGATTTTTGGTGAGAAGCGACCTACACCTTCTCCTGT
>CAXAMN010004925.1:121987-145020 GCA_963970005.1 Durusdinium trenchii | reverse complement strand
ATCTGCAACATGCAGTCGCAATCGGCATCCAGACCTTCCAAAGCGGCAAGCTGCTCGCTGGCGAGGGTGGAGACCTCCCAGTTATAAGTTATGCGCTTGCTCGACTCACGCTTCTTGTTCGTGAATACAAGGAGCTGGTCAAGGATGGTGAGGACAGCTCCGGTCGCCGGATCGGCATGTCGATCGGACCGGAAGTTGCGGTTCGTGAACTGATTGGCATCACGCACGATGACGTCCACCTGGTCTGCCACGGCCGTGATCAAAATCTTCGTAACGGCGTTCTTACCGGCCGTAATACCTGACTGGAAAGTATGGGCATTGACATGAAAGGCGCAAACTCGAAGTTCAGGCATGTGCGTGCGCTTGCAGTCGTCCAAACTCCCGGTCCGGAATATCGGACACTCGTGGAACAAGGTTGGGGAAATGCCAGCGCAAACCCCAACCACCTTGAGGCATTCAGGGGGCGCAGCATCGACCGCGACAAACAAACCCCCTTCTCCAAAAAATTTGGCCCGCTGCTTTACAAACAAGCTCGCGCAACAAAACAAGTGCCTTGCCAACTGCTGGTTGCAATGCGCAGTGCGTTTGTCGGAATTGCTGACCCAAACTATGCCTTGCGGCAGTCTAGTTGCACAGGTCTGGCCAAAGCATGATTGAGGATGAGCTCTCTGTCCAGCAAATCTGACGCACATACATACCGCATCGGGATTGGGTCACAAAATGTGTTGGGGCCTCTTTCTCTGAAGCTGCGGAGCAGAATAGGAAAAAGGCAATTGAGAGTTCTGCGTGATATGGAACAAACATATGGCTGACGGCACCTCGTTTGCGCAATTCTGCAGCCACAGCAGTGGCGAAAAGAGGTGCTCCAAGCACTGTGCAGCCAAGCCTGCATGGAGAATCACCCAGCTCTTTCTCAAGGAAATGACACAGAAAACGCAATGACTGCCTTACTTCCCTTTGTTCTTTTTGGTCCACGTGACGGGAAGGGGTCGCTCTCATGCAGCGGCTGCCAGGAAGTGTAGGAGACACAACCCAAGGACAAAGACAGCTGCAGCTGGCCATTTGCATCAACTTTTGCCACTTGTATGCCTGGAGCAAGCACTTGGCACATTGCGTGCGTATATATGTATATATGTATGTATATGTCTATATACTTTTTTGGTGAACGTGTATATATATATATATATGTCGAGGCCACGGCTGATGGCCACGTCCAAAAAGTGCGAAGTTCAAGCAGGTCTTGATTTGTCAAAGCAAGGGTTCGGACACTTTTTGGCGGCACGCACCAGGATGCGCCAGCATCCTCGCAAGCACAACGTACCGTCAAGGAAGTGAAGCGGCGAAAGGGCTCCAAGCCTCGGAGAAAGTGTGCTGTCTGGGCCCCACGAAGAGCCACGCAATTCCAAGACGTCAAGGTTCAATCAGAGGCGGCATAATCTCGAACCCCAGTTGCTAAAAAATCGGAGAAATAATGACAAGTTCCCACGCCCTGAATATACTGTTGGCCCCAGGGAAAATATCCAATCAACTTAGTTTTCTATTGTTCTCCTATTGCTGCCCTCAAAACTCCTGGTTTAACTCTTCTGGCGACCGCCGGCCCTCACTTGCTAAAGCAAGAACAACTCCAGCTAGCTGGCGCTAGCTTTCGTGAAAATGACCATTAACTGCCAAGGAACAAATCATCCAAGAAGCTTTCTATCTTTCATGATATTTTCTAGACCTATATAGCGACGGACATGTACTTAGACTAGATTATTTTTCCAAAACGACGACCCCTCACTACTTTAAACACGCATGTTCTAAGCGTGCACTTGTGGGACATCCGTATGAGCAGAACTGAAGACACTTGGAACATCCGTCTGAGCAGAACTGAAGCGGTGACATATCAATAGCTATAAATAGATATATCAATTCCGCCCCATTCCGTGCTCTGAACAGAGCACTACGCATTCATTCCCAAAGGCAGCTGCGAGCGCACCTGTCCTTTTCCTTCCTGAAGACGTGGGTAAGTGGAAGGTTGGATCACCGGCTCAAATTCATTGATCACTGAACAGACAGGATAGAGCTCAGAACTTGTGTTCGCAGAACGAACTCCCTCAACTGTCAAGCACCTTCTGACCCGTCAAATTCAGGATGACTCTTGTCAGACGCTGCCATCGGCAGACGAAACAGCGGATGACACCGCACAACAAAAGGCAAACTGAATAGACGGCCAATTGCGAAGGAAGAAACCAAATCTACAGCGATCCGCTGAAAAACAATCGCTCCATCCATTTCGACCATATCAGGCTTACATTGGCGACTGGGCAGTCTGAGCAGACTGAGTCGAAGAGCAAAATACAGAATGAGCATCCGTTCTGAACTACTGTCATCTTGGCTGTGCGGCGACAGTGAGCACCGTCCAACCCCATCGGTCCAGGGATCTTGGACCGACAGGGTGGGTGGGTGGGAGAAAAAAAGACCGGTGGAGCTCAAGATCTTGAGCCAAAATGGCATTGAACAACGCCATCTTGACAAATGGTAACTAAGTGATCGATCGAACGAATGCTGAATGAACCTCAAATTGACCTACTCGTCCGAGACCTACCAACCGAAGATGAGGCACCCAATTCCGTCCCATTCCGTGTTTTGAACAGAGCACTGGCACTACGCATTCATTCCCAAAGAAGAAAAAGAAACAGCAGCCGCGAGCGCACCTGTCCTTTTCCTTCCTGAAGACGTGGGTAGGTGGAAGGTTGGATCATCGGCTCAAATTTATTGATCACTGAACAGAGAGGATAGAGCTCAGAACTTGTGTTCAAAGAACGAACTCCATCAACTGTCAAGCACCTTCTGACCCACGCCGTTGTTCCTCAGTTCTGGGAACTCAGCAGGCACTGTCTTCCACCCTAGAGAAGCAACGCCTGCGTCCATCTTATCTCTGGACGGCGGATCCGCCGGGTTTGCGTCGGTTGACACACGAGTCACACGATCGATGCATGTACAGACCCGCGCTTCTAACGCGAGCCGGCAAAAGACACCCGTGAGCTCGCACATATCTTCGCGAGCCGAGTATCCCTTGACCAAAATGCACCCGGAACTGGTTTGGAATCCACGAGCATTAAAATCCACTGGTTATCGATCTCGCTACGAAACGTCTCGAGAGCGACAACCACTGCAAACATCTCAACCGTTGCAATTTGGGATTTCCAGGGCAGCCATTTGTCTATAAAGTCCTGACTGACCCTAGCAGTCCTAGCACCGAACTGGAGGGGTTGCTTGCCTTTAGCAAAAAAGAACACCTCCTATCCAAGGGAACTTTAAACTATCAGATCGGCCTTCGGGAAAACTGCCATCAGTAAAAATGACGGCGTCCGGCATTCTGGCTTCGAGCTCATTGATCTGCCTTGGAGGACCTTCCCGGATGAGCACGAGCCATTCTCTCAGTGAAGCCTTTAAGGCCTTGTTGAGATTTGTCATGGGAGCCTGAGAGTATTGTCTTTCAGACAAACTCCTAAGAAAAGCCTTGCCAATCTTGCCCCCCTTTGAGGTCAAGATCCCCTAGTTCTTGGATTGGCTCGAGGTCAACTCTGAGAACGAGTGCGAGAACTCGATCATTATGGTCAACGATCGTGACTGGCGGATGGTGTCACCATTTCAACCGTGGCTGACCAAACAAATTATGTCGAATGCTACCAGCTCCATCAACGTTCTGACTGAACATGATCAGGTCACGCCGCCAAGTTCTGGTTTTCACCTGTCGTTGTTTGCACACTGGACGGGATCAAGGCAGTTCTGCTTGACCGTCGGTATGCTCGCTCTTCAGGGCAGTCACTCCGGGTGTGTTCGCGGCTCAGAAATGGTTCAATGAGACCACAGCCACGATCGAGGAGCTGGATCTGCCGCCAGGCGCCAAGCCCGGTGCCAGCTTCCCTATACTCCGTCATCGGCGGCTCAGGGCCCTGGCCCTGTGACGTTGGGCCCTTCGGCCGCCAGCCAGTGAGATTGGCTGATCAGCTGAAGGTTGCCGTTTTTCCAACTGGCCAGATCGAGCCAGGTTCGTTTTTGTTAGTGTGAAAACCAGGGGCCGTGTGCGTTGCCATCGGAAGCATTGATCTAACTTTGTTCAAGGGTTCATGTATATCGCGTTTACCTTTTCTGTTTTTGGTTTTAAATGTATACATTCGGGTGATACTCGGTCGATCGATCCGAGCGAGTCACAAGCGGGAGGTTGGAGAGAGCTCAAACCAGGCAGGGTCGATCGGCGCCACAGGCCCGGGTCATGTTCTTCCCTTTCTCCTTGTTTTTCTACATCATCCTCGGATCCGCTCGGTTTCTCACCGCCGGTCGGGTTCCATGTTGCCGTTGCTCGCGGCCTCGATCGGCGCACTGCAGGTCAGATCCCCAGAGCGTGGCGGTAGCCAGTCGGTGTTGTCGTTCGACCGTGCGCCGTGCACTCTGCGACTGCCGTTCGGCGAATGCGGTTTCGAGCTCGGGGAGATGGGCTCATGACTGGTCGTTCAATATGTATAGTTTTGTTTAGATGGCTAGGGATCCTGAACGACATTTCGCGCAGCTTGTTCGCATCTTCCACCAATGGATCGCTCGCTCGCCGCGTTCCTGCGACTGCCAAGCTTCGACGAGAAGTTCGTGGATGGGCTGGAGCGCTTGGGTCTGCCACGCTCGGAGTTCTGGTTGACGCTGGACCAAAACGAGAGTGCAGACGAACAGATCGCTCGTTTTGTAGGTGTGGTCGACGTCAAATAACAAGAGATCAAGGACCAAGTGTTGGCTAGGACCGGTTGCGCACCATTGCTCTATCGTATGATTCATAGGGGCTTGGGAGAGGATTTTGGGGCGATTGCCATAAATCTCGGTTTTGAGCCGGAGACGAGATGTCGGGTCCGCTTCTGGGGGTTCGCTGGCAGCTCTCAGGTGTTGGCCTGGCCGCAGATCCACCGGCCGCAAGAAACCTCGGTTGTCGGTCGCCGCGGTTCCAGTCCCATGCATCACTCCAGTCGGAGGAGGAAAAAGAGAGATCACGCTGAGCTGACCGCCTGCGGCTGATCGCCAGGCCGGAGTGCGCGCGAAGATCAATCGCGGCGTTCTGGGCACTGATGCGAGTGCTCAGGATGAAAGAGAGGTGAGATCGATTGTCTTCCAATCGGGAGCCTTCCGGATCCGACACAACGTGCTGGCGTGGGAGGAGATGGAGAGATGGGCGCCTGATCATGGCTGCGCCTACCAACTCACCACTGAGGCGCTCACTCGCTACTGCGTATGGTTGGAGAACCAGTCACGCGGGCCGGCGGTGATCCCGGCTCTCACTTATGCAGTGAAGTGGGTGTGCAAGAGGCTGGCCATGGATCCACCTGACGTGAAAGCTCCGCACGTCTCAGCTCTGATCGAGAAGGTCTACTCGGACCGCAGCAAAGAACTGAGGGAGGCGCCGCCAGTTCCGATTTTAGCAGTCTCAGCGGTCAAATATCTTGTTAACTGCTTGATTTTAGAAGGCAAGATCCCTGCAGCTATTTATTTTTGTCTGGTGGACGCTGATTTGGTTCTATGCGTCACTGCGATGGGACAACGGCAAACACGTTGCCCCATCGTCGCTGAAGTTCACGCCAGACGCCCTGCTGTTTGTGTGGCAGACTACGGTTGAGCGGAAACGCAAGGGTACCAGGTTCGCGGTACCTTTTTGTTCTTTGTCAGGGGTGCCATGGCTCGAGCAGGGTTGGCGAGTTTTTCAGAAATTCATTGATTATCGCGATTTCTTTTGTGGGGTGTGTCCTCCGAAACCAAATTCGATCGGGTTCCGGTCAGTTATCCCGCGCCATGTGGCTCCAGTTTTTCCTCAGACAGGCATCGGAAGTCGCGCACCACGATCGTGTTCTGACCGATGATCAGATCAACGCGGTCGTGCCGCTGTGCGACGAGGTCACGTGGCACTCCATGAGGGTTACGTTGCTCGACGCAGCAGACAAGTACGGGTTCGAACCATCGTCTACGATCGAATCTGCGTACACAGCAGCGCAAGCGGTCCATGTCTGGCTGGGAGCTACGTTCGACCAAAAGAAACTGCAGTGCTCCGATCAACCAACCATTTTGGGGGTTGCATACGATCTCGTCAACACGCAGCTGCTGATCAAACAAGATCGGAAGACAGAGTTGGTGGATGAGATCGTTTCGCTCCTCGAAAGCCGGGCGCTCACCCCCAGGCAAGCAGGAAAGCTCACAACTGTGGTTGTGAGCTGCACTGCCTCTCCTGAGCCCCGGCCACTCGGCCACTGACCTCCTCCACCACGGTGACCACCACGGTCGACATGACCCAGGCCCTCCGAGCGGAGCGATCAAAAAAAAAGACCGGTGGAGATCAAGATCTTGAGCCAAAATGGCATTGAACAATGCCATCTTGACAAATGGTAACTAAGTGATCGATCGAACGAATGCTGAATGGACCTCAAATTGACCTACTCATCCCAGACCTACCAACCGAAGATGAGTCACCATATTTTATATTATATATTGGAGAGGGTACTGCAGGTGGGGCGAAGCTCATTGCTCAAAAGTTGGTATTTGTATGCATGTTCTAAGTGTATTTTTAATGTCCAGTGCTAAGATGTTCTAAGAGCAGTTCTAAGTGTGCACTTAGAACTTCTACCTTTAAAAGTGTTTTCCAAAACTTGTTCTAAGTGATTGTCCGAGACTATAAATGTCTTAAGAAAGTAGTTCATTCTAATTTGTACCAAGTCCATTCAGCAAACTCAACCTACTTTGTCAAGAAGAAGCTGCTGATCAAAGCTAATCCCCTAAGAGTCTGTGCGCTGCGAGACACAAGGGCCGTGAAGCGTCCAATGTTCGGCCAGCCAGTCCTCTACAGCGGGACGCTGCTCATCAGGCACTGCCCCTGCAAAATGGCATGGCCCTTGAGGAGTTACCCGTTGAGGTCACTCTGAACAATTGAACATCCATTGAATGCCTGAAGCTCTACGAGCTGTTCCGGTAGCGAAAACACTCACCGTGGCATATTCCCCAGGCCTCGTCGGAAGTTGCAAAGCAAGCTCCCACAGCGCAGGGCATTGTACACAGCTTGTCCCGTTACAGATGTAGCCCCACTGGCTTTGGTGGTGTTTTGGCACCTGTTGCACCCCGCAAGCATGGCTAGCACCTGCAAGTGAAACAAATCTGAGCGCTTTCAATTGACTGACTGTCACTTTTACATCTTCAATGAGCTGATGGATGATTTGAGGGCCTCTCTTGCAGGCACCGGCGTCATGCCTCCGGGCCCTTTGAGGCCCAAGCTCTTACAGCTCAACGGGCCAATGGCTTCTCGGTGAAGCTTGCGCAGAGGGAGCCCCAAGGCATGAAACATTCGCCGCACCACACGGTTCCGCCCCTCAGCGAGTTCAACCTGCAGGCAAACAAACAAAGTCAAAGACACCAAAATTATCTGGTCTCCACCCTTTTTGGAGAGTTCATAGGAATCAGGAAAGACATCCAAGCCCTTCAATGCCCTTTGAAGATTTTGAAGACCTGCGTTGCCCTTCCCTTTCCCTGGCACCAGAATTTGAAGCTTCTCGGCAGCGTGAGGTTTTCCATCACCGCGCGGCACTAGCTCATGTCCCACGACATGCACGGAGATCGCCCTTGCAAGCTTGCCAGTGTCATCAATGCGCACACCTTCCAGCAGTTGCTGCAGCTGCTCATCAGAAGCGGTAGCTTTGTTGACCTTGGCTAACCCGGCAACGCCCTTCTTTCACCAACCGATTAAGACTAGGATCATATTCAGCTCATGCTCTAGGTTAGCTCTACATGTATTTATTTCAAACTGCGCAGCATTTCTGAACTGGAGCAAGCCTCGGTGACAACATACTTCTTTGTGATGCCTCCTTGGGCCAGAAGGATCCTGTGCAAGTCACCATTGCTTGAAAGTAGAAGCAATCCGGTGGTGCCTTTGTCCAGTCGCCCAATGTGCATTGCACAACTTGAAGCTCCAAGTAGCGGCACGAGACTCTTCGGTTCCTGTGAGTCCATTGTGGTGATGATGTTCTGGGGCTTCCACAGTGCCAGCATGGGAGATTCTGGTGTGCCCACATCAGGAGAAAGCCACGCATCTGCAGAGTCCAAAAGGTCCGTGGCAAGTGTTATTTGCCCGTTAAGGTGGAGCCATCCTTCAGGGAAAATATATTGCTGCAAGGAGCGTGATGAAAGCGAGCTTGGCGAGCTTCGTTCATGTCTTGGCAAGAGAAAACTCAGAGGCCTTGGGACTCTGCGGAGGCTGGTAGCTTGTTCAAGAGTTACCTGCGTGAAACTTCGGCAGCCGCGATGCGTTGGCCGAGAAGCCAATAACACAAACGCCAGGCGGATGGCAAACCTGGCGACTGGACATGTCCAATGACACTGCACCCATCCGCCAAGGACGGGAATCACATCCGAGGTAGAGGCGTCTTAATTATAGTTCAATTAATGTAGTCCCTTGATTTATAAACCCCCCCCCCCTCAACAACCAAGGCCTCCAAAATAATATATATGAAAATCAATCAGTTGATAGTTAAATAAGGAATCCTTAGCTAGCTACCTCTGGAGCTACTCTCGCAATATTAAATTAAAAGGAAATAAGAATTCCTAACTTTGAAGACCTCTGGCAATATTAAATTAAAAGGAAATAAGAATTCCTAAGTTTGAAATTAAAAAAATCCACTACAACTACCCCTCCAAAAAAAAAGGACATTATTCTAGGGGCCTTTATAAATCAGTGCAGGGAAAAAAAAAGACATAATTCTAGGGGGGTTTATAAATCTGAGGGCCACATTATTGAGCCACAGGTTGTTTTAATGGATTGTGTAATTTCTAAGTATTTTGCAGGTGCGGCACGACTCACCCAGGACAAAGTTGCCTGCGACGCTGAGGTAGCATCTGCTGCAACCAGCCGAGCGATTCATCTACAGGCACAAACAAGTGCCAAAAAGAACAAAGTCTGAGCCTGAGGGTTTGTGGTCTCAATGCAGGTGCGCAAACTTCTATCTCCTCTGTCCTTGAGCCGTGTTGGCGCTACAACATACAAAGTGCGCCCTCACAACTGCATGAAGCATCGAGCGAAACTTGTCCAACACCAATCGCTGGCCCAAGAGCTTGAGTTTGCCGAAGCCCCCCAAAGTTCAGCCAGGTGTAGTGCCCACAGCAAGTCACAATTTCACACGCCCGATCATGTGGGAATTGACCAAAGCCTATTGGGCAATGTACTGAACTGTGACACACTTATACAAATGCGTGCTGGCTTGAAAGCGGTCGCCACGCGCCAGCCTAAGTAAGCCGCCTACGGTTCCAGGTGGAAAGTTCGAGATTGAGGCCTCCAAAACCTCTAAAGACAAGAGTGAGCGGCGGCGACAGGGCGGCGACGGGTCGCGCAGGTCTGCGGAGCTCAAAAGGCCCAAAATCAAAGGTGACTCGCCGCTGCACTAGCCCTTTACTGATGGAAACAACGATAAACAACGTAGTATATAGACAGCTTATGCTTTACGTAGGTTTCATTCCACGCACATACCGGATTGATTTCACAGATGCAACACTGGCGTCTTCGTTGGTGCCAGTCCAGTGTGCATTCCTGGCACCCCCTGCTGAGAAAACTCAAGAAACAAGAACAATCCGACAGGATCCCTGTGATTCCAAGCGGCACACACACACGCCTCCCCCCGAGGGGAGGCATTCTTTTTCAATTAAGCTCCGGACAAGAGTGAGATAGGGTGAAAAGATCCTACGAGAAGCGGTGAACCTCGCGAAAAGTCTGGTAGGCCGTCATCGTGAAGACGAGGGGCGGTAGTGTGCAGGGGACGGTATGGAAAAGGGGTTCCCTCACGTGAGAGCTCATGAATATAACCAATGGGGCGGATACTTTTCGAGTTCATCACTCTAAGGCTGCGGCCACGTACGCCGTGCCAAAATGACTGGCTGCTCAGACCGCTCCGGTCACCTAACGGCTTGCTCGAAAAATTCAACAAGTCTTGGCAAATAACTTTGGCGGCCTCCTGCTGTCCGCTTCGGACACCTACGTTCCCGGGCATGGGGAACAACGACCGACTAATTCGACGGGTCCACAGGGGCCACTTTGCGGGGTCACCCTGGGCTTTCACAAGGAGAAACACACTTATAGAAATGCATACTGACTTGAAAGCGGTTGCCACACGCCAGCCTAAGTAAACCGCCTAAGGTTCCAGGTAGAAAGTTCGAGATTGGGGCCTCCAAAACCTCTACAAACAAGAGCGAGCGGCGGCGACAGGGTGACGACGGGTCGTGCAGGTCTGCGGAGCTCAAAAGGCCCAAAATCCAAGGTGACTCGCCGCTGCACTAGCCCTTTACTGATGGAAACAACGTGGTAGACAGCTTATGCTTTACGTAGGTTTCATTCCATGGAGGTACGTCAATCCGTCAATCCCGCGTCCCGGATTGATTTCACAGATGCAACACTGGCGTCTTCGTTGGCGCCAGCGCCATGTGCATCCCTGGCACCCCCTGCTGAGACAACTCAAGAAACAAGAACAATCCGACAGGATCCCTGTGATTTTAAGGGGGGACACACACACACACCTTAAAAAATAGTAGCAATAACAATAATAATCTATCTATCTATCTCTCTCTCTCTCTCTCTATCTCTCTCTCTCTCTCTCTCTCTCTCTCTCCCTCTCCGTTTGCCAGATTTATGGTCTCGCGCCCCCGTGCCCGTATCTTCATGTCCGAAACTGGCCTACAGCGCCTCTCTGCAACGCCTTCACGCGTGAGGATGCTGCTGGCAATGCGCAAGCAAGGGTAGCCAGTATCTCTAGTGGTTCTTGAGCAAAGGACATGTTGGGTGTTGCTTTTCGCATGAGGACATGTTGGCCTCCGCTGCCACACGCCAAATCCGCTGCCCACTCGGCGCTAGGCTTTGTTGTCGCTGCGGGCGGCGCCCAGCCAAGACCCCGCGGCTCACCGAAATGAAAATCTCAAGGAACCTGAGGCGCAAGATTTAAAATACAAAATAGGTATGTGTGTGTGGGTGTATGTGTGTATGTATTTTTTATGTATTTATGTATGTTTGTATGTATGTATGTATGTATAAAATGACTTGCTTTGTTGTGCCTTTTTGGAAGGATTCCTCGCTAGGGCTTGGCCTCACCTGGCTCAGAAAAAGTCTACCTCGAAGTGTTCGGCAGCCGCCTTCTGCTGGTCGGAGGTGTGGTCCTCCTCTTCCACACCTTCTGGGCTGGGTGTCATGGCCGGTCTTCGAGAACTTGAGCTTCTTGGGAGCCGGTGGTGACAGGCTGGCAGCAGCGGTGGTCTGCCTGGGAGGGTCTCCGGCGCAGGCTGGCGTTCATGGCCGATTGGAGACTGTGTGCTTTTGGCTTGGATTCCAAAGAGTTGGCCAGCGTGGGAGAAGACTGACTTGGTCCTCTGCATTCCTTTTTGAGCCCTTTCGTGAGGATTAGTCGTTCTGCATCATCCAAATGGCTTTGTAGCCCGCAGCCGTTGCGCTTGATGGTTTTCCCTCGTTGCAGTGTGGGAGTGGTGACCCTGGTGCTGGCGGCGGTAAGCTGCATCAATGCAGGCACTGTCCACAAAGCTGCGAAAGGTGTCTTCGTTGGCTTGTTTGTGAACGGCCAGCTTGCACTTGCTGCACTGAGATATCCTTTGGACTCCTGGAAGGCACGCTCATCCAGTGTGATTGGATGTTGTTGTTGTACTTGGAGCAGTCCGGCAATGACGCTGGCCCGGGTTGGTTTCTTGCCCACTGGCTTCTCTGGTGAGATGTCTGGTTCCGGAGCTTCGTGGGTGAGTTGGTCACATTCTTGTTGGAGCCTGGCTTCAATGGTCTCCACTGTGCGGCCTTGGTGGACCCTGGTTTGGCAGGTGTGACATTGGTACCCACTTCGATGTGGTTTCCATTGATGTTTGCCAGTGATCCATGGTTGTCGACGTTGCTGGATGAGCCTCTTCTTGTACTGCTTTGTCGTGTGGCCAGCCTTGCTCAAGGCGGCCGGCTGCATGTGTGTAGACCTCCATATTGTCTTGATCCAAAGCGCGCTGCCACGCTTCCGCGTGTTGGTCATAGATGCTGTTTGCCCTGGGCAGAGCAGCGTCCCTTTGGCGTTGCCTTAGGTGTGGCTCATTCGCTGGGGCATCTGGTGTGCGCTGGTTCTTGCTGATGTAGTGGTGTAATTCTGGCGTATGTCTCCACCTTGTAGCCCTTGGGCTAGGTCATGAAATCCTTGGCGTTTCTTTGGGTTGGTCCATGCTTCCCAGACTGAGCCCAATTGCACAATGACCGTGACTGGCGTTTGGACGTACTGTGCTAAGGTCAGGAGCCCCTGGAAATGTGGTCCTTTGGCCATGCCGGTGATGGCCCCAAGTGAGTAGCTGTGGATACAGAGGGCGTAGATCCAGGCTTGGGCACGTTTGTCCGCTGACGTTGGTGTGGCCAACCGTGACTGACAGGCCTTCCCCGGTTGGAGTGGTAGTGGTTCGAGGCTTTGCCAGCATCCGTGTCCATGGAGTTCAAGTGTTTGTTCCAAATGGTCTTGCGGCTCCTTTGGTATCCATCCATGGGCCCAAAGTGGTTCTTCCAAGGGATCTCGCAGCCTTTCAGTCCATGGTATGGGAATGGGCGGATGCATAGCCACAGGATGTGCTTCGGCGCGGCTGGGACATTGCGCAAGGGACACCAGGATCTAATGTGATTGGCCTGTGCTTTAGTGAGCTTCTTCATGGCTTTGTGTGCCACTGTCCCATCAATCCCACTGACCAGGTGTTGGCAGTTCTTTTTGTTGGCAAAGCGGAGCCGTCGTTGTTGCGCTGCTTCTCTCAAGACAGTCTCTTCTACAACCTACCACTCCGCTCGGTCATGTAGGCTGTTTCATGTCGTGTCCAAGTGTATAGACTGCTTGTGGTCCATCCCCATTCCTGCAGATAGGCTATTGTTGCCGCCATTGGTCCCTTTCACGTGGTACCAGGAGTAGGTTTGCTTCCGTTTGCTCGATGCGCGGCAAGTGGTCTGGAGGCCAGTGCGCCAGAAGGGTATGCAGGGCGTGGATGTGCTGGAGGACCACTTGGTCGGCTGGATCCATGTATTTGTGGCTGTATTGGTCGTAGACAACATCTGGTTGCCCACCACTCTGGAGCCCAAGATGGTTGGCTAATGTACGCCGAAGGGCCTGGCGCAAACGTGGGGCTAGGCCCTGACCTTGTTGTATTCCCCCTCTGTGCAATCTGAATCTGGTCTTGAGGTTTGGCAGTTTGAGCGTTCTGAGTCTCAGTCTTCGTT
The DNA here is from genome assembly GCA_963970005.1 of Durusdinium trenchii. NCBI lineage: Eukaryota > Dinophyceae > Suessiales > Symbiodiniaceae > Durusdinium > Durusdinium trenchii. The sequence goes on along the minus strand of CAXAMN010004925.1, from coordinate 131,747 downwards.
GTCGATTCTTCTTGAATCTTTGTTGGAGGGTTGCAATGCGTCGTCTGCATCCCGCTTGGTGGTCAATGCCAAGATCTCTCATGACCGTTTGGATGGGTGGGTCCTCGGGCTGCATTGGCCAAAACTGCTTTTGGTCCTGTGTAGACTTACATGGCAAATTCCAGTGCAAGTGTGGGTACTGGAGCTCTTGAGCAGCTTGCTGGAGTTTGGCGAGGTCAATGGTGTCGTAAAAGGCGCTCATGTCCAATCAAGAGCACTGCAATGCCATGCTTGGAGAGTGTCTTGTTACTCTGTTAGCGCAGGAGGCGCTCCAAGGCAACATGGAGGGCAGTAGCCCCTGGGCGGGCACGGTCGTATACGTCCATGTACTGGGGAGCTGGCGCTGCCATTAGTCCAAAATGCTCTGTCGTAAACGGCACCAGGTGCAGTAGAGGACACTGGTGAGTGCAATGGGTCTTTCGACCTTCTCGTTATTGCTCATTTGCAGTTGTGTTGTGAGTGTTGCCGTGGTTTCGATATCCTGGAAGATCTTGAGTAGGCCTGGCAGCGCCTGGGGTGGTGCAGTGCGGAGCATTTGGGTGGATATGGCATCAGGTCCACATGCTCGATCTGGCAACTTCTTTAAAGTTTTGGCCAAGTGCCCAATGGTTAGTTCCGGGAGTTGTGCAGCCTGCGTTCGGGCCTCTTGTTGTAGAGTCTGCCTGGGCATGGTGTTGTTGTCCTCCGTGGGTTGCCAATGCGCATGCCAGTCCTGAGCTCTGGCCTCGGTTTGTGGCCCCTTAGCCATGCCGGTGATGGTGCCTTTCCGCTGGACTGGAGGGTTTCCAGCGAGTAGCTGTGGATGCAGATTGCACAGACCCAGGCTTGAACCCGTTTGTCCGCTGAAGTTGGCGTGGCATCGACTGTGACGGATAGGCCTTGCCAAGGTTGGAGTGGCAGTGGTTCGAGGCTTTGCCAACATCCGTGGCCGTGGAGCTCGAGGATGTGTTCCAAATATAGATCAAGCAGGGCGACAACGAAAGATATAGCCACCCTCCAGCAAAGATTCACGAAGAATCGACAGAGGAGACTACGACTCAGAGCTTTGAGGTTGCCGAACCTCAAGGCTCAGATTGTACAGAAGAGGCATCCAACCGGTTTGCTACCGCCAAGCCCTCAGACATGCCTTAGCTGCCACAGCGGAGGGCAAACAGATGTCGTCTACGACCAAAACAGCCACAAGTACATGGACCCTGCCGACCAAGTGGTCCTACAGCACATCCACACCTTGCACACACTACTTATGCATTGGCCTCCGGACCACCTTGGAAGGAGCTTCACAAACAGCTCAGACAGCAAACCTATCCCTGGTACCACGTCAAAGGTCCAATGGCTGCAACCATGGCCTATTTGCAGGACCACAAAAGCAGCCTGTACTCCTGGACACGCCGCGAAACAGCCTTCATGACCGAGGCACACATCGACATGAGAGAAGACTGGCGGGTCGTCGAAGAGGCCGTCTTGAAGGAAGCAGCCCAGCAGAGACGACGAGGTTGACCAGGGGCGGAAGCCAATGTCGGGAACATGTGGCAAGGCCGGGAATGTTCGCAATTGGTTGTCAAGTTCAAGGGCATAGGTGACCAGACAATGTGGTCTCCAGGGGACGGCCCAGTCAGTGGTCATAGATGTGTGTGGAGCAAGGTTGTTGTGGGTGAGGGCGTAGTCCACAGTATCGCCGTTGAGCATCGCGGCGTCCGGTGCCAGGATCTGCCAGTGAAATTTTGAGCCCAGGACAGTTCCTTGGAACTGATTCGGATGCCCAGAGCCCTCAATCCACATGGGCCTTTCATCATCCCACGCTCACTGGATGGTTTCTCAAGAGCCAGCACCGAGTACATGCCAATAGCTTACATATGTCACAGAGGCCCGACACATGACTCTGGACACTACTTCGCGATTCTGGTCTACAGAGATTTGATGGTGGATAGCCGACGATGGAGGCACACCCACTACTGCCCTTTCTGACACCACAGCTTGCTGGCCAAATCGTGCAAATTTGGGCCGTCCAGACATCCGCTTTCGCGACCCCAAGACAAATAGCAAGGGCGTTGCCGGAGCCTGAGACTCCAGACTATGATCCCCGGTCCACAGCACACCGCCCAAAAAGGCCAGATTCACACAGGACTCCATGCGGATCGATGTGGCAAATATTACAACCTTTGGCAAACACACCCTGGACTGGCTTTGGGGCAGAAACAATGACTTACATGTCTTGGTTGAGACTCACCTGGACAAACAAAAGCACAGTTCACTCTGCCAATATTTTGAGGTGCGAGATGGTGCGAGGAAGACACGCCTTTGGCATGCCCGCCCATACCAACGCCACCAACGAAGGCAACCATGGTGGCATCCTGATACTGCACGACACCTTTCATGGAACCACCCAATTGGAGCCATACCACCTCGAAGGATGTGGATATCAAGCCTTCCTTTGGGAAGCCAAGGCCAGATCCATCCCAGTGGCGGCGGTCTACTTCAAAACAAATGAGACCATCCAAGGCACCACCAACTCTCAACTACTGGCGAGGATCCTGGCTTGATTGAAGCGACAGTACATCCTGGTGGGGGATTGGCGATGACCCCTTCATGTGTGGTGGCTCTGTTGACGTGGCCCACCAAGACCATCTTATCATCACCAAGGAATTGCCCAAGTCCTTGGTTTGCCCATCCGTTGAGCAGTTCTTGCCAGGTGATTTCGTCCAAGAGCTCATCGGGGTAGTCCACCACTAGTGGAAGCTGGACGTGTTTGACGAGGTAGCCTCCTTCTTTGATCTCTGAGTACCGATATTGCATGACACGTGTTTGGGATCTTAGCCACAAGGAGTTGACGAAGTGAGCAGCATCCCCTTCAGTGTTAAGGTCATGCTTGAGCCACAAATCATCCAAGCCCGGGAGGGTCTTGAGATCGACCGGTTCACTCAGTTCAAGTGAGGTCTGAACTGCATCTTTGGTTGTGCCCCCATGGTTTGAGGTTGAACTTGGCCAGATATGCACACATCCAGCAAAATGCCCGCCATGGTGCATTGGCATAACATCTGGCACTTGGATTGCCAATGATCATGCTGAAGTTCTGTAGGATCAAGTCCATTGTGGAGGCATACTCATAGTGGTTCATGTCTCTGGTGCCCGTGGCCGTGAAATTGAGGGCCGCAAAATTGTGCACTGATGTTTGTATAGTGCCGTGTGAGCCCAGCATCTGTGGTTCTGAGCTCCTTGCATGTGGATTGTGCTGCATGTCCCCTGCAACCGTGTGTTTCATCCCCAAAGTTGGACCCTCTGAGCCATCACATGACGAAAGGTCATCTTCTGGAACAGGAAGGGTCCATCCCTCATTGAAAGCTGGTGAGTGTTACCCACACTGTCCAGGTGGGTTCAGGTCTCAGTTTTCCTGTGCTTCGTGGGATCCTCAGGATCTTGGTTTGGGCGCTTCAGAAGCCCGTGGAGTTGGATTTCTGCTCCTCGGTTCAGGAGATGCCCAAACTATGCACAAAAGATTCAACAGCCATGGGAATTTGCTCAGGTTCCCCGGCTGGCTCTGTGAGGTTTGGTGGTGCAGGTGACTGATTGACCGCCTTCATGTAGTCTTCTGACAGAGCCTTGGGTGCTTTCTGGCCCTCAGTCAGCTTGGTCTGGAGTTCTTGCATGTCCTGCAAATGAGCTGCATACTGAGCCTTCACGTTGTCGATGTGGTCTGCAATTGGGTCTTGCAGATAGAGAGATTCTTCAACTCTGTGACCTGTCCTTTGAGCTTCGCAGCAATCTCTCGCTCTGTGATGGGTTCCGGAGCGGTGACTTATGCCCAAAGCCTGAAGCTTGCTCTGGATGTCCTGAGGGAGCACGGTCCACGTGGATGCCAGGAGCTCTGTTCCCTCTTGTTGGACCTTGTTCTTCTTCAATGGCTTGAACTTGGTGAGCCCCCGGCCCGGGTGGTGCTTCTGGCCATTGTGTTGCCGGGGTCTTCAAGGTCTTGCCAGTGGGTCTGCCTTGGCCTTTACCTCTGCCAAGATGACTTCCCGTGGTTTGCCACCAGTTGCCGCACTTTCGACATCTTGCACCATCCCTGAGTTTGTCAGACCAAATCCAGTTTACGCAGTTGTGTCCTCTGCACACTGTGTATGGGCGGCACCATGACAGGAAGGTCTACGCAGGGTAGCAAGATGGCAAGGTGTCCTCCGGTGCGAACTGGCCTGAGACCTCTGCCGGGTTGATGCCCCAGTCACGTTGAGGAGTGGCAGGAGGTTGAGGTGCCGAGAGATGCTGTAGGGCTTGAAGTCCGCTATTACGGGCAAGGTTGCCGGTAGTTGGACTTGTCCTTGAGCCCCCACCCTTGAGCTTGTTCTTGCACCAGTAGCGCTTGGGGTTTGCGCACTTGGTGGACTTTGGGGCGGCCACCTTGAGCACTCGTGCCCTTGAGCCATGTATGTATGTATGTATGTATGGAGCCATGTATGTATGTGTGTATGTATGTATGTATGTATGTATGTATGTATGTATGTATGTATTTGTTTCTCCTAAAGTGTCTTTTGCATCTGGTGAGCGAGGGTCCTTTGGCCGTGGCGCAGCAGCGAACCCGCAGCATGGGGTGTGGTAGGCCACCTAGAAGTAGTCCACCTGGTATGCCTCCACAGTGGGGTCATCGGTTCCATCCTCTTCTTCAGCAGACTCGTGTAGGCTGGGTGTCATGCCCTGTGGAGCTGCTGCTGAGCATTTTGGGCGCTGGCGGAGCCGTGGACGAGGTCTGGTGTGGTGTGCTCGGTGCTGGCTGGGTGTCATGGCCCGTTGGGTCTTGGCTTCCTTTGACTGGGATCCAAAGAGTTGGACAAGTGTGGAAGAGGTCTGACTCTGTCCCTTGCATTCTTTGCGGATGTATGAATGTATGTATGTATGTACGTATGTATGTATGTATGTATGTGTGTATGTATGTATGTGTGTATGTATGTATGTATGTATTTTTTAAGGGAGGCTTTTCCATCTGCATCACGAGGGGTGATTTCACCCGTGCCATCAGCAGCTGCTCAGAAGAAGTCGACGCTGAAGTCGGCCGCACCATCTTGCCCCTCTTCTTCCTTCAGGTTCAGTCGCAGCAGCAGGAAACAGTGCCCTTGTCGGATGGCACTGGGCGCTGAGTTGGGAGCCGGACTGGCAGAAAGCAGCGTAGGGAAGTAGGTTCGTAACCCAGGGCTTTTCTTGACAGGTGCTCCTTTGCAAGCTCGGCGGAGTCCATGCGTGACAATGAGCCTGTTGTTCTTGTCAGTCAAGACGGCTATGCCACAGTGCCTGCAAGTGACTTTGGCGCCGAGTTGCCAGAGGAGGTGTGTGGCATGGGGCTCAGCTCTTTGCCTCCGGCGCAGGTGGGGCTCAGCTCCTGGTTGGTCTGGTGTCCGTACCTGTGGACTGACGTATAAGGCAGTCACCTTGGTTTTCTGTGCAGGGTCATGGAGGGCGTCAAGATCCAGGAAAGAGGATGCGCGTGCCATAGTATAGAGCTCTGGCTTTGGTTTGTTTGCCCGGCGGTAGGCCTGCGATGGCTGCTACTCTCTGGAGTTGTCCAAGGCTGAGCGTGTGGATGCACACAGCAAAGACCCATCCTTGTGACCTGGCATCATACGTTGTGGGAGCTGCATCACTGGTGACAACATAGCCTTGATATTGACCAATGTTCAAAGGCCCGATAAGTTGCCACAATCCATGTCCACGGATGGATGCAGCGCCGCTGTCATGCTCATAGATCTCTTTGTTTATCCATCCTCTGGCCCAAAGGGGGTCTTCATCTGGGTTGTTGACACGTTCTGTCCAGGAAATGGGCATGAGTGGATGGTCCTTGCCGTGGTGCCACCGGCGTAGCCATATGATGTGCTTGGAAGTGGCAGGCACAGTGCATATGGGGCAAGCGCCGTCTGTCTGGTTGTCCTGGTGTCGAATGGCCCCTTGCACCCAAGTTTTGAGCGCTCTTGCTTGTGGCTTGGTGGCCTGGCGGAGGACCAGGTTGTAAACATGCCAGTCGAGGCCATTGCGGAGGTGCTGGCAGTGTTTTCTTTGGCGAAGTCGACGTAGTCTCTGATGGGCTGATTCCTGCTGGAGAATGGCTGCAATCTTCCACCATGGTTCGTTGAGGTCAAGTTCCATCTCCGGGCCATAATCTTGGACATCCCTGTGCCAGAGGCGCGGCTCAGTGAGATGCCACTGCCATTCCCACATATAGACAATGACTGCCATAGGGCCTTTGACTTGGTACCAGGGGTGTGGTTGCTGGTTCAAGTGCTTTTGGAGGCTATCCCAAGCCTGGCGAACGTGGCCTCGTTGTGCGATGCCAGACATCAAGGCGGTCTTTGAAAGCCCTGATGTGGCTGATGATGATCTGGTCTCCTGGATCCTGATACCTTTTGGCATGAAGGTCATAGATCACATCGAGCACGCCGCCTTTGCGGTGTCCCAGTTGTGTCCCAAGTTCGATATCGAGGCGCTAGTCCTTGTGCTTCAACACCCCACATGGCAACTGTTTGGATGCCACCCTTGTAGAGCCTCAAGCGGTTGCTCAAGTTGGGTAACCTCAAGGATCTCAATTTGAGGCGTCTTTGTTTGGCTTTTTGATATCTTGTCTTCAGAACTGGGATTCGTCGGAACCGTCCAGATTGGTGATCGATGCCAAGATCACGTAGGACAGGGACGACTGGTGGGTCATCAGGTCCGAGCCTGCTTTTGAGGGCCTTCCTGGTCTTCAGGTCAGTGGCAATGAAGGCTGTTTTCTTGGTGTTCACGACATCCCAATCTGTGTTGGAGGTCCTTCCAGGCATCGACAGCAAGGCAGGCTGCTCTCTCCGGATTGTCATCTTGAAGATCGTACCCAATGTCGTCCACCCAGCCGTTGAGGTTGATTTGCGGGTACTTGTCTGCAAACGGGCAGAGCGCGGGAGCAAGGTAAGCCTTGGCCAGGAGTGGTGCTTAAGGGCAACCGGCCAGCTTCAGCCTGGATGGCTTTGGGGCCAGTATGCAACTGCATGGCAAACCAAAGTGGAGGGCGGGGAGGTCTTTGGCTGCTGTGGCCAGAAGCTGCAAGTCAATGCAGTCGTAGAAAGTGCTCATGTCCATCAGCACCGTGACACCATGAGTACCCCTGGTTTGTTGACTGAAGAAGCCTGGCTAAGGCCACATGCAGTACATGAGCTCCTGGACCTGGCCTAGCAAATCTTTTCGAAGTCTGCACCAAAGCCTGTAGATTGTTGAGGTCAGTGTGATTGGCCGTTCACAGCGTTCATTCTTTGGGAGCATGACAATCAGGCTTTGGACCATCTGCGTGGGCAGGGTGCCCTGAAGCTCGTAGTTTCTGAGGATGTCCCGAAGTGGTTGCAGAGAGTGCTTGAGGACATGAGCAATGTGCCCCAAGGAAATCTCCGGCAAGCTGGCTGCATGTTGTTGGGCTTCACGACACGGGCGTCTCGGATCTTCCAGAGTTTTCCCCAGTCTTTGATCCTCTGTGGCATCCGCTGTTGAACTTCAAGATGACGGTAGGGGCGCTGCCATGCGAGCTCGGAAGCCTTGAGACATCTGAAAAGGCCTCGAAGTCCTTTGGCTTCTCCTTGCTGGAGCCATTGCTGGTATTGGCGGGCTGCTTCGTCTCTGGCCTGGAGGCGCGCCTCTGATGCTTGGTGTTGGATGGTGTGCATCGTGAGATCAGCAGATCTGTCATCTCTGTACTGCTTCCAATGGTAAAGGATGTCGAGAAATGTGTGGGCTGTGGGTGGTCCAACCCATTGTTTAGGTGCATCGTGCGCTGCTTTGATGAACCAATCACCCACCATGATGAACTGGTATCTGGTGGCTTGGAGGAGGCCCAAAAGCTTAGTCAGGATTTGGCTATTGGTCTGCCCTTGCAAGGTGTCGGAGTGTCTGAGGTACACAGCCACCAAAAGCAAAGGTAAATCCTGTTTCTGCCAGAGACAGGCCACAAAGCCGCACCCTTCAATGTCAAAGCTGTCGGGATGAGGATGCCGCCATGCGTGACATCATTGGTGGTGTTCTTGGTTGCTGCCAAACCTATGGCTTGTCTGCCACGGGTGCTGAAGTATTGGCAAATGCTTGCATGTTGCTGCTGGTCCAAGTGTGTCTCGACGAAGACATGAAGTTCTGACTCGCGTGCCCAGTACCATTCAATGACCTGTTTGCCAAAGGCGGTGCAGTTGGCGAAGTGCAGCCTCGTGGCCTCATCATTGGGTCTAGCCCTTTTTGTTGGTGATGGATGCAGTGGAGGTTCATAGTCTGGGCTCTCCGGGATTGGCAATGTCCGGGCAATGTCATGTGGTGTCCTGAAGTGAGAGGCCTGTATCGCCCAGATTTGAAGAATTTCACTGGCCATGTGGGGCTTCAGATCGGGAATCACCTTGGGCGGCTGTCAATCGTCTGCCAACCACAACAGATCTCGGTACATCAGAATGGTGTAGTAATGCCCGGACATGTGGTTGTGGCCCTTGTGACAGATGAGGGCTATTGGAAATTGACCCAAGCCCTCATTGGACCACTCGTTGATGAGTTCTTGAAAGCTGACTCCTTCAGGACACTGATCAGAGAAGTCAATGTGTATGGGCATCTGGATGTGGTCTTTGAGGAATCCTCCAGGCCGAATTTCAGCATATCGATCATCATTCGTGTTGCCTTTCGTGTGCTTTCGCCGCCAGGGCACCTGCCAACCTTAGTTGGCGGGGGCTATACCTGCATTGTCAAACAGAGAAACTCGAATGTCACATGGCCCGTGGATGGAAGACAGCAATTCACTGGACCTAACGGATACCACAGAGAGTAGAGTCCATGCTCCCTTTGTCTTCACACGTGACCATGCAGACTGGTTGACCACGGATGGCCAAGCCTGCTTTGCCAGGGGCACGGGGGATAGTGTGGCGCAGTCCCAGAATGAAGCTTATGCAGCACTGACTATGAAAGACACTCTTAGCAGTCCTTTCGGTCTTGACTCTGCTCGGCCTACACTTGGCCTGACTGACGTTCGTGCGCAGCCATCCAAAAAGGACGAGGGGTATGCTGCTCTCGAAGCAGAGGGAGAGCTGCCTGATACTGCTGCCATTATTCAGACACTCATCTCACACCGAGACCTGATCATGAACAATCACATGATTTACCTAATTGTGGACAATCGAACACCTGCTGCTGTCCCATATTGGCCGGCTTTCGCTGCCTGGTGGGCCTCACGCAGATGCCTGGTGGGTCCCCAAGACGAGAGGACTGACATACTGTGGATCTGTGCTGATGCTACTACTGGCCTTCATAAAGTTCCATACTATTGGGCAGGGGTCTTTGTCCTAGAGGCAGCGCGTTTCCTGTATCCTGCACAGCATTTTGCACTCATTGACAATGACTGTGTGCCAATTACGCTATTTGAGGTGCAAGACCTACTGCAGCTGGCACATCAGCAGCACCGATGGGCTGATCTCATAGGGTATGCACGGTGAAGGCCCTGGATTGCATCTCAAGCCACAAAGTGTTGACGAAGTGGCTGGCATCACCTTGCACATTGAGGTCGTGCTGGTGCCAAAGTGCTTGAAGTCCTGGGAGACTTTGGATGTCCACCGCTTCAGCAGTTTCCAGGCTTTCCTGGACAGCATCCCGGATTGTGCCCCAAGGTTGCAGATTGTGCTCCTGCAGGAAAGCACACATCCAGGTGAAAGCCCGCCAAGGGGCATTGGCAAAACATGTATGTATGTATGTATGTATG
>CAXAMN010004925.1:99622-121977 GCA_963970005.1 Durusdinium trenchii | reverse complement strand
TGTATGTATGTATGTATGTATGTATGTATGCATTTTTCCTAGAGTTGAAGTTGTTGCGGTGGCACATGTGGCCTTGTGTCTAGGGCTGTTGCCTCAGGGTGGCCTTCATGCCGGCAAAGTGCTCGCGTGGAGGTGAAGACTTCAGAAGTAGTCGACTGTCATGTGACCTTCTTCATCCTCTTTTCCGGAGTTGGAGCTCACCTCATCTCTTGCATCAAGTTCCGTAGAAAAGTGCAGCCTGCGTGGTGTTGGCCTGTTGGAAGCTGGCTGCACAGGCTCGGTGGCCTGCAGGGAAGGCTGGCGCTTTTCTGCAGTGGAGCCAGCTGCATCACCCTTCAAGAACTCGCTGAGAGGAGGGGAGCCTTTGAGGCCTGCTCCTTTGCAAGGCTTTGTGAGAGCCTGTGTGGTGATGATATGTTTTTGCCCATCAAGATGCCATTGAGTTCCACACTGGGCGCATCTGACTCGTTCGCGTGTTTGCCATAGGTTGTGGGTGCGATGGCCGCCCATTGGCTTGAGTGAGGGCCTGATCCACACATTGGCTTGCGATGAACTGTTGGAAGGCTGCTTCATTGACACGTTTATGGATGTTGATTCCACATTTTTCGCATTTGAGGTAGCCTGTCGTCTCTGTGAGGCTGTGCTCTTCAGGTGCTGGTTGTCGCTGCTTTTGTGACAGGTCTTTGATGACCTGGGCGCTTGCTGATTTCTTGGGCAAGGGCTCAGCCTGGCTGGGTGGCGTATTGCGGATGTCTTCGATGAGGGCTTCTTGAAGCATTGTTTCCAGGACGCTGGCTTTGGTGCATTCTGGTGCCACATGCTGTGCGTTGGTAGCCGCTTCTATGAGGCTCCCACCTGTGATGGTTGGCACTCCAGGCTTTATTGCATTGCTTCGCAAGATCTCGCTTGCGCTGTTTGGTTTGCTTGCCCTGGTGCCTCGGTGCTTTTTGGTGGATGTAGTGCATAGGGTCATCATAGATTTTGGCCAGCCGTTGCACTGCGCGCTGGTAGACCATCTTGCGATCATCATCCAAGGTGTCTTGCCAATCTGCTTGCCTCTGGTCGTGCAAGGTTTTTGCCCTCTCCCAAGCTGTCAAAGCTGAGTCACGCAGTCGTCGCCGAAGTTGAGGCTCATTGCCCGGTGCATCAGGTGTTCTGGTGTTTCTACTTATGTAGAGGACCGTGATTCTGTTGAAGTCCTGGGTGGTGACATCCTCCAAAAGGTCGTGGAAAGGTGCTCTGCTTCTGGGTTGGTGCCATGCTTCTCAGACTGTGGTCAGCTGCACGATGACCTTGGCCGGAGTGGTGGTGTGTTTAGCAAGTGCTACGATTCCTGCTATCAGAGCGCGTGCCTTGGTCTGCTCTCCTGTTGCCACCCAGGGCAACGATGTAGCGTAGGAAGCTCCCTGCGCTATCAACCAACGCCAAGCACACGTGAACAGCGCAGTGCGCAGGATTATACCTTTGAAGCACTGCACCGGGTGTACTTCTACGACGCGTGGAGAGTGCAGCCAGTCCTCGATGCCCCTGAATCCGACCTTGTCCTGCCACCGAAACCAGGCCTTTTAGAGCATGGCTGTTACTGGCCTCGGCCAAATCTGACACCTGAGGTCCTCTCTATCTCTGACCGTGACCCAGAAAAAGAGGACCAAGAAGTGCAAGAGGGACAATCGCCGACCTCCCTTGCTGTGACAGATGCTGCAATGGCTGAAGAAGATGCAAATGAAGCAGTCTCAATCCACAGCTCCTCCTCCGAGTCGCCCACCATCCCGAGCACAGAGCAACCGGAGGATGATGACGCGCACATGGCAGATGATGCTAGTGCTAGCACCTCCTCTGCAGAAGAAGAGGGTGATTGCCTTAGCAATCGTCCGGCCCTTCCTGATGGATGTCCCGCGCAAGATGAAATGCTGGAGGCAGAAGATGATGCAGGGAGCGAGCTACCTCCACAGGACGTGGACCCCCCAAGTAGCAGCCCCACATCACAATCCTCTGAGTCCCCAATCAAACGAAGACCGGGGTCCAAGGCTAGTGCCGGGCAAGCTCAGTCCAAGAAGTTACGGAAATCACTTGCTCCACCATCCAGGCAACCACTCGGCAGCATTCCTGAACATGAGCAACCACCGGCCACACTGGCAGACCTGGCCAGTCGGAATGCTCAAAATCCGGTAGCTCCCGCTTGCAGGAACCCTAAGACACCACCTGACCACCCTGGAGCGGCGCAAGAGCGCCCACAAGCGATGGTGTGCACACAATAGCCGAAAACCCACATCTCACTCCTTTCATCGTAGGATGAGGGCGCGGCACCGAGGGCAAAGGCCCACCCATTGTATGGTTGGGGCGCAAGTGGCTCAAGCGCTGTCCAGCAGCCGTGTTTCTGGTAGGGGTGCTGTTGGCTTCTTTGTTCTTGTGGTTCGAGAGGTATCCAACCCGCTGTCCATAGCGGTTCTTCGTTCTGGCAGGTGAGCCTATCCATCCATTCTGGCGGCATGGGTTCATGTTTTTGGTTCCTGTGTTGGTTTTGGTGGCTTCTCTAAATTGGACTGCTGCCTGCACCCATGTGTTGAGGTGTTGCTTTTGCTGTGGCTGCAGAGTTTTCTTCACCTGAGATAGGTGTGCCAGTCGAGGCCGGTGATGAGATCCTGATGGTGGGGTCTGCTGGCAAGTCGGTTGATCCGTTGTTGTTTAGCCTCCTGAAGCAATGCCCTCTCCAGCTTCCACCATGGTGTTGGAGTGTGAGTTCGTTTGCCAGGAGGAGTGGTGTCTCCGGTCTCTGCCAGCGCATCAGTTCAGCAGCCTGCCGACCCCATTCCTGAAAGTAGACAATGGTGGCAGCAATGGGGCCTCGGACGGTGTACCAGGGGTACTGCTTGGTCTGGAGTTGCTGGTATAGGTGGCAGTCCAGGCTTGTTCAAGGGGCAGGGAGTTGCTCTGTTGGCCAGGCTTGCACCAACTGGTGAAAGGCCTTGATGTGGTGTATGATGATCTGATCCCCCGGATCAATGTAGCGCTTGCTGTGGAGATCGTAGGTGCTGCCAAGCAAGCCCCCATTGTGGTGCCCTAGGTGTTTTGCTATGGCTTGTCTCAAGGTTGTGCGGTATCTGGGCGCCAGTCCTTGTCCCTCAATGCCCCAAAGTGCCACTGGTTGAATCCCTCCTCGATGTAAACGCAGTCAGACTTTGAGAGCTGGAATCTTCAGGGCTCTTAACTTGAGTTTCCTGTGGCTGGCTTTTGTAAGCCTTTGCTTCATGACCGGGATCCGCCGTGCGTGCAGCTTGATGATCCACTCCTAGATCTCTCATGACTGACTCGACAGGTGGTTCATCTGGTTGTAGCAAGGCCCGGAGCTCCTTGTCGGTGGCTTTATCTGTGGCTATGAGGGCTGTCTTTTTGGGATTGACTTGAAGTCCGAGCGCAACGAGCCTTTGTTGCAAATCTCGGTAGGCTGCAACTGCTGTCTTGGCCACTTGCACTTGTCTTGGCCACTTGCACTGGAGATCGCCCGGCTGCGTCAAACCCGACATCATCGACCCAGCTGGAGGGATGGACTCCTGAGCCTTCCATGGCTGGAGCGCCGGCGCCAACACTGCCTTGGCCAGAAGTGGTGCTTGGGGGCAGCCAGCTGGGACTCCATTTTGAACCGTGAAAAGGGGAGTCACCTCTTGTTCAGCCACAATGGCTTTGGGCCCTGTGTAGACTTGCATCGCTAGCTCGAGTAGCAATGGTGGGTACTGGAGCTGGAGGGCTTCTGTTTGGAGCCGTGTCAAGTTGATGGTGTCGTAGAAGGTGGACATATCCATGAGGCATGTTACCCCATGACTGCCATTGGCTCGGTGTACTTCCTGTCGGGGAAGCCTTTCAAGGGCAACTTGTAAGACTTGTGCACCTGGCCGTGCCCTGTCATGATCCATGGTGGCCAGCAATTGTCTTTGCCATTCACCAAACCCGGTAGAGCACTGAGGTCAGGGTGATTGGCCGTTCTTTGCTGCTGTTCTTCGGGAGCATCACCACCATATGCATCTGCTGCTGAGTAGGTAACAGTGCTTGGGCCTCCATTTCCTGAAAGAGCTTGAGAAGTGGTTGCAGTGCTAGAGGTGGTGCCGTTCGCAGCAGCTGGGCAGTTACAGCATCGGGTCCGCATGCTTTGTCTGGCAGATGTTTGAGCACCCACGCCAACTGTTGCGCCTGTTGCTTTGCTCTTGTATGCTGGGACGGTCATGTGGTTGGTCAGTTTGTCTAATCTGCCATAGCTGTCCCCAGTCCTGAAGTCGTCGGGTCATTCGTTCATCTGGTGGAAGCTGTCTGTATGGCCTCTCCCATGCCAGTTCACTGCTTTTGAGACTGCGAAATAGGTAGTCCCTTGGCTTGTCCTTGCTTCAGCCATTCCTTGTACTGAAGGTGGTTCTCATCATTGGCAGCTTGTTGTGATTCTCTGAGATGGTGTCCAATTGTGTGTTGGACGAGGTCAGCGGCATGAGGATCCCTGTATTTGTGCCAGTGGTGACACGTATCAAGGAATTGGCCCCACGTGGGTGGTCCCATCCAGTGTTTGGAAGCGTCCTGGAGGGTGCATGAAGCCTCTGGTGGGTCCTGTGGTCGAAGTTTGTGGCTGCTTAACGGCCAGCTGGAATCTGATCTTGAGCTGCTCCCAGTATGCCGGCGTTCCTTTCTTCCATGTGGTAGTGGTCTTTGTGGAAACCAACGGTTTGACGACCACTTGGAGGTTAGCTCCTCTGCCTTGGGCCGCCCACTGCCCACTTTTGAGCCAGAGAATTGGGTGGATTGCCGTACAACTCAACTTCAAAAGCCCGAGATTGGTACGTAGTCCATGGCCGGAAATCGATGTCTGGTGTGGCTGGCAGTGGTGGGAAGTATTGGATTTGCCTGTACTCTTTGGTGGCTACTTTGATGTTGAGGTGGAGCGTCAGGAGGGCATGTGGCCTCCATGGGACCGCCCAGTCCGTGGTGAGTGCTGTGGCACCAGCTATTGTGCATCAGGGCATAATCTATCACATTGCCAGAGAGAATGCTATGGTCCGGGGCTAGAACTTCAAAGTGGAACTTGGATGGAAGCACTGTGCTGGTAATGCTTCCTGCACTGTTCTGCCAATCCCCGAGAAGGGCATAGGGATGAGTGGTCGCCTCAATGAGTGCAAGGAGTTTGGCGAGGATCGTGGCATTGGTCTCATTCTGGATGTTTTTCGCCCGTCTTCAAGTAGACTCCTGCAACCAAGATAGTGCATTCAGTGGCCTGCCATAAAAAGGCTTGATACCCACAGCCTTGAAAGGTGAAAGCCCCAAGTGGAGTAAGGCCGCAGGACTGATCCCCAAGGACCAGGATGCCTCCATGTGTGCCCGCGTTGTCATCATTGATCGAGGCTGGGGTTCCAAAGGCAGATCTGCCTCTGATGGTGAAGTATTGGCAGGTCTGTTGATGCTTCTGTGGATCGAGATGCGTCTCAACCAAGATGTACACCTCGCTTTGCCGTGACCAAAACCAGTCAAGAACTTGTTTGCCAAAGTTGGTGACGTTGGCAAAGTGCAGCTGGTTGTGAGTCTGCTCCAGGCATGGTCTCTTTTCCGGGCTTGGATGGTTCTGAACGTGTCGATGTGGACCGCCCAGATTTGGGTGACCTGACTGGCCAGTTGTGGCGTGAGATGGTCCAAGTGGATTGGCGGTTTGCCGTCATCAGCAATCCACATGAGGTCTCTGTAGATGAAGATGGCGAAATAGTGGCCTGTATTGTGGCTGGGTCCTCTGTGACAGATGAGCGCTGCCGGTACGAACTCTGAGGATGCTCGAGCAAAACCATCCAGGGAGCGGGGCACTGCAAAGGTGCCACAGGGATTGAGGATCTTGGTGTGCTTGGTCATGACTCCTTCCACACAGGTATTCCTGGTGATGTAACCGATCAAGACCGGCTTGTCATCAAGTAGATATTGACCCAAACCTGTGTTGGCCCATCCATTGAATAGGTCCTGAAGGCTTGTATTGTATTGTCCGGCCAATCGTCAGGGTAGGGAACCAGGATTGGCTGTTGGATGTGATCTCAAAAACCCACCTTCTTGGATCTCTGCAAACCTGTAGTGGAAAGCTCGCGTTTGAGAAAGGTTCCAAAGAGTATTGACAAAATGGTTGGCGTCTCCTTGGATGTTGAGGTTGCGCTTCTTCCACAAGGGTTGCAGGCCAGGCAACTGATGGATATCCACAGCTTCAGCAAGCTCCAGAGACCCAAGGTTGAGCGTTGGTCTCCTGAAGCAGGGCGCATGTCCAGGTGAACGCACGCCAGGGTGCATTGGCATAGCATCTGGCGCTGGGATTCCCAACTGTCATGGTGAGATTCTGAAGTATGCGTTCCGTGGTGGATGCAAAGGTGCCTTGCATTGGAGCACCTGCTAATTGGGCTTGTGCTCACTATGAAGATCAGGGCCAGGTGCTCCAGGGAGTGGTCCATCAACGGCCGAGGCACTGGAGAGTTGCTCAAACGGTTTCTCCTGTGGTTGTGGAGTATGTATGTCCTCAAATTCAAGAGTGTGTGCCCCTGCACTCCTGTGTGAGGTGTCCCCAAAAGTAGCTGGTACTTGAAAAAGGTTCTGCAAACGCTGCTGTGTCTTCCCCTTGCACAGTGTGTCATTTGCTGTTCCCCCGCCTGCGCTGATCTTGAGGCAGCGCGGCAAACCGAATTGGTTGGTGGTGCCTGATCGAAGTCGTCAAGGGGTACCGGCACCTGGATCCCTTGAAACCCTTGGAGTGAGTGGGCGTTGTTACCCACACTGCCCTCCCGGCGGCAGTGGAGCAGTGGTCTCTGTTTTTCTGCGCTTGCTGGGGCCTTCTGCCTCCTGCACTGGCCGTTTGAGTAGGCCATGTAGCTGGCTGCGCTGCTCATCAGTGAGGTCAATGCCTAGGCTTGTAACAAAGGTTTCCACCGCCATTGGGATTGGCAGTTGGCAGTTCTTGGTCCTCTTGAGGTCCCAGTTCAGCTGGCATAGGTGTCTTGTTGACTGCTTGCGTGTACTGCTCGGACAAAGTCTTGAGCTTCTTTTGCCCCTCGTTGAGCCTGATTTGGTGCTCTTGCATGTCCTGCAACATGCATGGAGGCGTATTGACTCTTGATCTGGTCCAGCTTTGTTTGTAGCTGTGCCTTCTTCATAGAGATGGTCTTGAGCTCCGTAACTTGTGTCTTGAGCTTCTGGGCCAGCCCTTCTTCTGTATCCGGGATTGGCTGATTGAGTTTGTTGACCACATCCTGGACTGCTTGTGGTAAAGCATTGAGGTGTGTCTGCAAAAGTTCTGCTAGACCTGGTTCTTCTGGTTGAGGTGGTCCCAATCCAAGCGCTTGTAGTTTGCCTTGGATGTCACTTGGTATCACTTCCCAGGTGGTTGCCAGGAGTTCTGCTGCTGAGTCTTATTCTTCTTTAAAGGCTTGAACTTGTTCAAACCTGGTGGGTGGTCCATGAGGTCTTCGTTCACGTTCTTCTTGGGCCAGGCTGCATTGAGGTACATCTTGCTTCCATTGCCATGGCCTTGGCCTTTTCCTTTTCCTGTAGGGGAGGTTCCTTGCTGCCACAATGTTCCGCATTTCCTGCAGCGTGTGCCTGGATTTTTCTTGTCATCCCAAATACAGTTGTGGCACTGCTTGTGGGCGCAAACAGTGTAGCTTCTGCACCAGGAGGTCATAAGAGCCATAGTGCAAGGTTGCCTTGGAAGGTTCTGGCTTGGAAGGTTCTTTGTCACGTAGGGATCACGGGCAAAGTGGTAGATGTCAAAATCCCCAAAGAGGAAGGAGAAGGTAGAGCAAGTTCAGCAGGTTGCCCTGAGTGATGTCCTGCGCGAGACCCTGCCAGCCACCAAAGAGCTCTTCAAGAGCGGGGTTGGTGGACACGTGTGATCACGGGCAAAGGAGTCCAGCGCTGTGCACGAAGTCCCGGATGTCTATGGCGTTTTGCCTGTATCCGGATTTGTATGGGACCGGCTTGGACCACTTGAGCCATGTATGTATGCATGTATGTATGTATGTATGTGTGTATAGGCAGACTGCCTTTGAATCACTGCTTCAGAATGTGCTTTTCGACCCTACATACCTCCTGCGTGCACACACAAAAGCTGACCTGTGCACAAGGAAACGACGACCACGGAAGGTCGATATCCTCAGGATGAATGACCTGCCTTATTCAATCTACTTATTCATATTCAGCTGCAAGTTTTGCAGTAAGAATGAGCACTCAACCCCGCCTAGATCTTAATGTTGCGCGTGGACATGGAACCGCATTATGTCAGCCGTTGCTTTCTCTTATGTCTATTGCTGTTTGCTTGCCACAAGTTTCCCTTCAGACAATCAACAATGCAAGCAAAGCATGCTGCCATGTTGGCTTTCCTACTTATAGGTGCCCTAAGCTGGGCAGGTCATGTTCGATTGCCGATTCTGAGGTTCGTTCGTTCGCTGATGCTGAGTTCGTTTGTTTGCCGATTCTGAGGTGTCAACGATCAATGCATTCTACATATTCCACTGTACTCCACTCCGTAGTATCCCCTGCACAGTCATCAGCATGCCTCTTTACACCCGGAGTTTCAATCTTTATCCGGAAAAATGGCCGGTGTGGAACCCTCTGGGCATGAAGGAGCTGACTCTATATGATCGTCGACAAAGCTCAATACAGTTGCTCACAATGTGGATTGTTGAGCTCTCTGCACCTGCAGGCTCACATCCACGACGAAAAAGGTTCGCGTCTTGTGTGAAAGAAAATCACAATGCCAAACAAACCACTTGCACGCGTGTCAGTGTCTTGCGTGTGCATGCACGCGTTCTTATCTTGATTTATGATGGGCGTGCCAGCCATTCCTTTACGGCAATGGCTGTGTTGATGCAGAGAGGTGGTCCCCGTTTTCCACTCACCATTGGACACTGAGTGTTCGTTTCTGTTGGTGTTTGCTGTGTTAATTTCCCCGCTGGCTCCTCTGTATGTGACAACCTGGCGGCGAAACGGGTGAAGACTTGTCCAATCATGAAGGGTCGCGTGACGTTTGTGATGTGGCGAAGTGTACAGTGTATTCGACGATTCGTCGGTTCGTTGTTGTGACGTGAACAGTTCTGAGATATGCTTGCACCACCGCTGCTGCAAGTGGGCACAGTTCCCTCTCTTGTAGGTCTGGTGCAAAGCCCTCTTGAAACCGGCTTGTAGGATGTCAAGACTCTAATTGTAGTGTGGTGATTGATTATGTGTGAAGTATGGCGCAGAAAAGGTGAAGTGTGGCTCTGTGAACGTGTAACGTGGTGGCTAGTGATGTGATGAAGTGTAGTCGTGGTTTGTGATGTAGTAAGGTTTCCCATGGTGAAGTCAGGATCAACTGCCTTTTGCCACTAGTGTCACTAGTGGAAACACACAATTTGATACAATTTGCGCGATCCGCGTTGGAACGATCCGCTTTGGAACGGGGCCAAGCAGCTGTGCTTTGATGTCAAGCACTGTTGCCAACCCCTTGATCAAAGAGGCAACTCTGAAAATAAAGAAGAAATCCCCGGTGTAGCTGTCAACCTCAGGATGTAAGCAAACAGAACCTGAAGTGTTGCTTGCAAGTGCTTGCCGTGAATACCAAATGATGAATGCGAAAGAAGTTGATCAATTACCCTACTTGGAAGTCCTATAGGAGGCACCTTGGTGTGGAGCTCCATCTTGTGCGACATGGCTTTCTGCATGGTCTCCCCAAATTTGGCTTGCATCCTTTGCAAGGCCGAGGTCGCAAGCAAGCAATGATGATCCTCAATACTGTCAACAGGCAGCGACCATCAACCATACTTTAATATTTTGGACTTTCTTAAGCCTACCTCAATCAATACTCACACCACCGCCACATTTAAGCTCACCAGTGTGCAAGTCTGTCCTGCGGGACTCCTGTTTGTTCTCAATCAGGCTGATCTGCCGCAGAATTGCCAACAGTAGTTCTGGTTCCGGGTCAGCGTTGGCAGAAAAGTTCATGCCTGAGATATGCCAAGGAGAAAGTGTCTCTGCAAGAAACAGCACTCTCGCCGTATGCATTTATTTCTAGTGCTGTGCTCTAATGCGGCTAGCCAAAAACTGCAAGGACGAATCAAGTCAAGCGGGCCCACACTTTAGTCCCATGTGTCGTGCATGTGGGCATGCTTGTTGGAGAGAGACTGGCTCACTATATTTCCCGACTATTGCAACCTCGTTGCCCATCTCCCTGAATGCTTCCACAATCCCGTTGGTGTCCTAGATGGCCACAGGAGCTGTCAACATCTATATAAATGACCAGAATGCTGAGAAAGTCGGCTTTGCTTCACTTTCCCGATCCGGGCCTTCATGCCCACCGAAACAATCAGCTTGCCTCGGATAGCAATACACATGTTCCTGCAGCCTTGCTCCTCTCAATTCACAAAAGCCTTGTTCAATGACATCACTGGAATGGAAGCGAGGTGTTGCCTGCTGGACCAGTACTGAATGTGGCACTCAGGTTTTGTTGCAAAATGAGACAAAAAGCACAGTTAGCACGGGACGCCCCCCAAAACAACTGTCACTTACTGTAACTGTGCTTGAATTCAAATATTGAGCGGAAGCTACAAGCCGCCAAGCGCCGTTGATCACTCAGCTGCTTTGTTAGCCCCCAGTCCAGCAAAACGCATTTTGCCTGCAAGACACACGCCCATTGCAGTTAACACATCGGGCTCAAAAGGATAGCTCCACGAAGAACCATTGTTACTAGTCTTAATGTCTTTGCTGCTAATAACGGTGCCCTGGTTACTAGCAGTGATGCCCTTGTAACTAGTAGCGGTGCCCTTGATACTAGTAGCGATGCCCTTGTCACTAGTAGCGATGCCCTTGTTACTGATAGCGATGCCCTTGTTTACTGGTAGTAATACCCTTGTTACTAGTAGTAGCGATGCCCTTGTTACTAGTAGTAGCGATGCCCTTGTTGCTAGTAGTAGCAATGCCCTTGTTACTAGTAATAGCTATGCCGATGCCCTTGTTACTAGCAGTAGCGATGCCCTCGTTACTAGAAACAGCGATGCCCTTGTTACTAGTAGCGGATGAAAAATGACCCGGTTCTCCTTACTACCACTACCTTCTCCTAAGTTTACGCCAGCGTAGACCCTGGATAGCAGAAGATACGTGTGGCAAACATTTTTGTGGGCAGCATGACAGTCATGACACCGGCACCCACACTCCAGCTGACACACTGCCATAAACATTTGGGAGCGCCGCCCTGCACTGCCCTGCAGCGACACACCAACACGCACGCTCCAAAACTCAAGCTGAAATAGACATCTGGCAGCAGCAACCTGCAGCGGCACCTCTCGAGCGGCACCACCGCACAGGCTCAAGGCGCAAACAGCCACTCGTACGCTTGCAGCAGCACCCACCCTGCACCGGCACCAGCAAAGCGCACACAGGCACCTCCTCCTATACTTGAAGGAAGAACCCTAATAGCTCTCGCTATCTGGTGAAAAACAGGAAGTACATTCAATGCTTTGGGCATGCCACTGATTCCCGCCATTCATTCCCCATATTCCAAGCCCGAAGAATCCCGTCCATTCCCGCCTTGCCGTGCCGACGTGTGACCAAAAGATTGCCTGCCTTATGATTTTCTCGCCACTGGTCACTGGTCACGTGGAAACTGAAACGAAGTAACAATCCTTTACACGCAGACTCTTTGAGCAAGGGCACATGAGGATCGCCATTAAAGTGACCAGACACAAATAAGCCGTGCGCATAGGCCTTGACCAGTGAAGTCATGACCTGCCCCGTCAACTTTATTCGACCCATCTACCACCCGAATCCAGACCTGTGCTTGTGTGGGTGCACAACAAGGATAAAGTCACACACTACCTCCAACCGCTCGTCAGGAGTCAGGGATGCATCCCCTGCGGCGACTTGATGACCTTCCACCTCAACGAGCTCTATCGCTCTTCCCTCTTCCATCCGCCAGACATGTCCGAAAAAGGCATGTAGTCTTTCATGACACCTTAAGCGCTTACATCGAAGACTTGTTTTCGTCTGGCAACTGCTGAAAACAAAGCACTGAAACCCCAGCCCTTCACTCAGGCCGGCACAAATTCCATCACCAACACCCGACGTCCACAGAGTGATAGGAAGACTTCTGGCACCACCTTGCCGAGACACTGGAGTAAACCGAAAGAACTGAGAATCTAATGTGACACAATGCAGGGGTCGATGCTGAGAAGCATGTGCACACACTACGGTCAAAACCGACATGATAGGTCACACACAAGGAATTGTCTATGGCCAATATCTGTCAACCCCTTTCCATGTGTCTTTCCAGGTTTCCGGTCTCTCACCCTTGCGCTGGAACTTGTTGCTTCTGGAACTTGTTGCTTTGGAAGGCACCGGCAGCACATTGATGCCAAGGGGTGTGAGAGTTTGTGTGCTGGACGCCTGCCATTGTCGCCTGCCATCATCTTTATAAGCGGCTTAAACCAGACGTTGTCATTTTCTCTCAAGCGCCTGTAGCATCTTCAAACACCTTTCTCCTTCGATTCTGAGTTAGGTCTGAAGCGTTGACTTTTTTGTGTCACAAACATTGATTCGATGGACTGTTCGTTGACTTTGTGGTGCGCAGGCTTAGTGAGCACGAAAATCCGCCCGCGCCGAAGGTGCCGAGGCTTTGTGGAGGCTCGATAAAAACTGGAGGATTAATCCTAAGCGTTAGCTTGGGGCGGCCCTCATCAGAGGCACGAAATCCTATGCTTTCCGTGCTGCTTGAAGATTGATAAAGATGGGTATCGTTTTGGGCCAAACGATCGCGATCCCGGTTACGCCGGCCGGGTGATATTGCATTATTGCACAACGAGTTTACCACCGAACGGTAACTAGCAAACAGCGCACCTCAAGCGCCTGTTTCCGCTAAGCGAACGAGTTCTCGAGCCCACCCTCGAACTGCGGACAGCATGACCTTACGTGTACATGTCCTTCCATGGTTTGGTGGTCTCATGGGTGCTTTCATCCCCCATACTTCCAAGGTCATGCCCTCGTTCAAGGGCCACGGCCAGCGGTTCTTTACCGCCAAAAGGTGAACCGCTTCCGTGAACGTCTTTTGCATCGCCTCCTGGAGTGCCCTCTTCTTCATGTTTCGGCCAGACACGAACAGCGGGTCGTGGATCAATGTCCACCACTGCCCATTTGCCAGGAACTGCATCATCAGCTTCTTTGCTGCGCCGCCCTTCGTCAACGGGTCTGCAAGCTGACGGTCACCGTTGACCCACCTCAGGCTTGTGCCAATCTCAATGGCCTGCGCGACCGAGATTGCCGGCTCATATCCGGGCCTTCCAGATCAAAGCCCATGCAGCGAGCTCACATTTCGAACCATCGCGTCATAGATCCCCCTGGAATCCATGATCACGGCCCCTTTGGTCTTCTTCTTGACCATCTCATGAAGATTGTGGCGAGTGATCGCCTCTCCATTCATCTCCGCCATCAGGGCCCTCAACCTAAAGCATAGGTCTTCGCCTTCGGTGATTGCCTGCACCTCCGCTCCGTTGCTTCCTAGGACTTGTCGAGGAGTCTTCTGTGACCTCCAGGTGATGAGAGCCACCTGCTGGGAAGATCCATCAAGGATGGACTGAGTTGCACAGCCACCCACTATGCTCATGGTGGAGCTCTTGTCCGGGCGGTTGGAATTGGAGGCATCGGCCCATACCACTGTCGCCAGCTCCTCCCACTTCACGTTCCAGTGGGGAAACACCATCGTCTGTGGAGCCATGCGCACCTCGCGGACCAACTTGTTGGTGCGGACCAGCGTGTCCACTGTGGCATAGGGCACTTCGGAAAGAAGTAGTCACTGGGAGTTGCTGCGGCTTTCTTCTGTGCTGCCCTCTCCTTCGTCAGCTCTATTTCATCCACCCTGCTTTCGACGTAGTCGGATTGCCCGATCCTGATCTCCTTGTCCTTCTGGGTGATTTGGCAGCCGGTGAAAGTGAATTCGCCCTCATCCCATCGCCCCCATCTGTAGGCCTTCTCTAGGTCACTCCTGGCCTTGTCAAAGACCTCATTTCCATCTTGGCCTGCTAGTAGAAAATCATCTACGTGCACCCCAATCCAGCCCACCACATGCGGCCCGTCCTTCAAAGTGAAGATGCAGCCATCTGAGACCAGCTTGTTCCATCCTTGCGCCTGAAGCGTGGTTGAGACTTCATCGTACCATGCTCTGGGTGCATGGACAAGGCCATAGAAAGCCTTCAGAAAGCCTTCACCACCTTGAGGGGCATGACTGGGTCTCGTGGATTGGCGCCGTACAACACAGCTAGCTCTGGTGGAGCCCATACCACCAAATCTTCATGCTCTAGCGACTTCTTTGCCTGCAAAAAGGCAGACGTGACGTCGCCTGAGCGCAGCTTGAATCCCTGGCTTGCGGCCATGCAGAGAAGCATGTTTCTTGAAACCCTGCTCATAGTCGGTGCTGCCGCTTGTACCTGGGTCAAATTGCGCTGCTGGAAGCCAAGCACGACTAATCGAGCCTTTGCCACAGCTCCTTCTGGCATGGGTTTTGTGGTTAACACCCAGCGCATCTGCATCACTCTCTTCTTGTCGAGGCCCTTCCATTCTTGCTTGGTGAGCGACCGCAAGGCCTTCGACTGCAAGACATTGGACATCTCTTTGGCTCCTTTTTCTGCTCGATGTCCAGTTCCTGCCACGTGTGTTCTTTTCCTTTTTCTTGCATCTCCCCTGACAGGAACAGTCCTGCCTTTCTGGGATGCTTCATCAGGTAGGTGGAATCTTCTTCCGTCACCTCGATCTCCAGGGCGTAAAATTGCCCTTGTTCAGGCTCTTCTTCAGCCTTTCTCTTGTCCCCTCTGGATCGTCGGGGTCCCTTGGCTTTCCTCCTCCTTTCTTCCACCTCCGTTCGCAATTCCTCTGATGAAGAGGTTGAGCTCGATGAACTGGATGAACTTGGATCTTCATCTCGTTGAGATGGATCATCATCCAGATTGATTCGTCCGCCAGATGTGGACATGGCGAATTTTCTTCCAACATCATCCTCGTGAGGTCCATGATGTCCTCCTGGGAGCTTGCATTGGGGAGTGGAGCAGTTTCCACTCGAAGATTGTGCTGCTGTCGCAGCTGGATCATCATGTGGCTGATCCTTGGAGAAATGGAGTCGGTGGAATTGGTTTCCCCTCTGACTCTAGCGCCTGGGTCCTCGGCGTCATGGCCGCTGGAGCATTTGCCACTTTCTTCTCCTCGGGTACTTGTGGTTCTGGAGGATCTTCATCCCGAGATTGCTCTTCTTGCGGCCTCAACTCATCTTGTCGTCTTCTTCAGCGGGACTTTCATCGTCTTTCCCTCTGGCGGCCCTCTTGGCCTCTTGGCCTCCTGTTGTTCTCTCTTTCCTGGATGGTGTAGTAGACGAACATCAGTGGGTGCCAGGTCCTTCATCATCTGCTCCTTCGATGGGCTTTCGCCAGTGACATTCGTGTAGCGCTTTCCGGTGAAGCTCTTGAGAAGACTATCCATCGTCACGGGTTGCCGGTAGATTGCAACTCTATCCAGCGTGGCCTGAAGTTCTTCTCGCCGAGTGCATTCGCGGCATTGATTCGTCTTGGCTCGAATCAAGGTTGCTCCATGAGCGAGCCACAAAGTGCTGCTTTCTTGTAGAAGAACTCGTACTGGGCCTGTCCAGTTGCCGGATGTCTTTCCTGGCTTGATCCTCTGCCGCCACAGCATCACGAGAGCTCCAATCGAAAAAGACTGAGGAGATCGCCCCAATGCATTGTTCAGACGGGAGAGCTTGTACTTTGCACGTTCTTGCTCATAGGCGATTCTTGCTTTCTCCTTCAGTCGTAGCAGCCCTCCGAATGCTTGCTTTGGGTCCAATCCGGAAGGAAGTGGATCTTGTGGTGTGGCCGCTCCTCTGATCCATTGGAAGGCAGAAAAACCACTGGCGATTGCGTTGTTGGCCCCATGGGCTGCCAGTGCAAAGGCATGTGCCACTGACAACGTTGGCTCTTCTTTGATCAGCCTTCCAACCGAGGCCTTGAGGATCTTGATGCATCCCTCCTCTGCTCCCAGGATCCAATGAGCTTCCGCAGGTGCAGTCAGCACCCAACGCCGGAACGACTGCAAAAATCCAGAAAGTGTTCTGCAGTAAACTGAGGTCCAGCGTCACTGAGGATCCACTTTGGAGCAGGGTTGATCATCAACCATTTCACAAAACTCCTCACGACATCTTGCGCCGTAGGCTCCCAACGGCCCTTGTAGCAGCTCAGGTGGTCCGTCATCACATAGCCACTCGCTCGGTCACGCCACAGCAGAAACTTGTCCTTTTGCTTGCCCTCGCCGCTGCCATATTCAAAGACATCAACTCCGACAACCTCAAAGAGCTCTGGAGTATCCTTGGCGCTTGCTGGTGGATGTAGTAGCGGCTTCCAGGACTCAATGCAGTCTGGACACTGCATGTTTGCGGCTGGGGTCACTGCCCATTCCGGCGCTTTCCTTGCCCTCAGCAACCTTTGAAGGTTCCCGAAGGATGAGTGGCCTGATGACGGATGGATCCGCATCATCTGCTGCTTGACCAACTCCAGCTTTCTGCCTGTGGGTTCTTTTTTGGGAAGTTGTTCCTGGTTAGAGCGAACAGCTCTGGACTCTGCTCTCGGATCTCCTGACAGACTCGCCCTTCTCGGTCTCCATCTTCCTCAGGATGAAGGTTGAGGAGGTACTTCTCAATGTCCTGGGCGATGCTTTGTCCCGTACGTCTCCTCCGAGGCTTGCCAAGATCCTGCGATGGCCCTGGTCACCGCCGTGATCATCTTTGGCGGGTAATAGGGTGGTGCCTGAGCCGCCGGGCCGCGGCACTCTGCGTGTTCACCATGACCAGGACACTTCTTCTGCAGACTCATCCACAGTGCTCGATTTGAGGTGAGCACCGTCCAGCTCTTGAGGATGGGAATCTGCTTATACTCCAACCCGTAGGCGCATCCATGGAAACGGCGCCAAAAGACTGGCCGATTCAACTGTCTCATCTTGTTGAGAAGTCTTCGAATTGCCTTGGAGTCCCAGCCTCTCTTGGCCGTGGTTGGCCATTCCCAAGCAAAGTCTGCATCTTTGCGAGCATCCAGGGTGTCCTCAATCGACTCAGCTACCTCATCAGCCCGTTTCAGATCTTGGCCCCGTCGTCTCTCGAACTTGGCCCACTCTTCCCCATGGCGTCAGGTTCTGTAGAGCTGATAGCCTTGTACATGGCATTGACACCCTTGTCATCTTCGGGGGATGTGCCTTCATATCCAGTGCCATCATCTTAGTTCCAAGTTGTACCTCTTACAGTCTTACAGTGGAAACCCATCTCCTCCATCCTCGAAGTCAGGCCTGAAGTGGGCGCACACGCCACCTCCACGAAGTCCGGGACTTGGGCGATCTGCCCGATGAGTCCGCTGACTGGTTGGGTCAGGCAGGCTCCGAAGACGGCGACCCCGGTTGCGATCTTCCTGGCAAGACTTGGCCAGACTACGTTCTTCTTGGACTGCATGGGTCTTGTCGTCCGTCTTCATCGAATTGATCCCCTCCTCGTGAACACAAGCATGGGGCATGGCTTCCTCGCAATGATGCCATGTCGTGTGACTTGCACCTGCTTCTCATCATCAAATGGACGAGCGTGGTGTTCGTAGTGCTCGTAGTGCCATGGGTGTCGTGTGCTGCCATCTCAGCTTCAGGGTTCCGTCCCTGACTCAATCTCTCCTCCTCCAAGCCTCCTTGCCGGCTCATCGTCCTCCTGAGGGCGCAGATCCGCTGCCATAGCCTGCTTGCTGGGGATCCTTGTTGGCCAGCATTTCCTCCTTCATCTTGGACTCTCGAAGCTGCTCCGCTCCCACAGTCCCCGCTTCGCTGGACCCATCCCCAATCACGATCACATCCGGTTGGTCCATCGCCTCCTTCTCCTCGACCTTCTTGGTGATCTCCTCCTGGGCTGCCAACACACGTCGAGCTTGATTTCCCAGAATCTCCGTCCTCCGCAGGGCTTCTTGTGCTAGGGCCTCCGCTCTCTCGGCTCGCTGCCGCAACTCCAGATTCTCGGCCTCCAGAATCACATGACTCTCCAAGGTCTCGATCTGGGTTGGCCTCGTCGGCCCTGCTGCTGCTTTGGCGGCTGCCCGAGTTGAGTGCTCCTGCGCGATCTGCGACGTGGTCTTCCCGTCGGCTCGCCCAGTAGGACATGTTGATGGCCATCGTCATGCACTCCCATCTGGAGTAGTTTTCCTTTGACTTCCATGAGCTTCCCATTGACCATCTGCTCCGCGCATGCCGCTGGTTGCGCCGTCTGCTGAAGTTCCTCCAGGGCTAAGCGGTTCCGGACCCATGTGGCGTCTCTCCCCATGGGCCTTGTCCTTGGACAGGTATGCGGTTCTCACTCCGCACTTGGCGCAATTCACCCAAGTGGCAAATTGGTTGCTCCTCTATCGTCCCTCCTTGTGCATGGGTATCCGGTGTGTCGGGGATCGTCGCATGCTGAGGCTGCTCGGGAGGTCATATCCAGGCTTGGAGACGTTCCTGAGATCAGTGACTCTTTGGGCCAGATGCTTCAACCGGTGCTGCACATCAGAGCTCTGCAAACACGATTGCACTGCAAAAGACTCATGCTCCACTGAAATCATCAAAACATGTGCTCCCGTGTCTTGCACGCTATCTGGGCGCGCCTGCTTTGGAGAAGTCCCGTCGATGTTGTAGATTGGAGCCTCGGCCAGGTCGATCGTCAAATGTCCGGACTGCAATGCTCACAAGGTCATGTAGGGAGTCCAAACCAATGGCATTCTTGGTTGCCCCAGTGTCCAAGATCGCACGAGTGGGTGCTCTGCCATGTGATGCATGGTCGTCCCACTGGGCCAAAACACCAGAAATGTTGTATGTCTTCCCCTTGCCGAATGAACCCTTGTTGAAACCCTTGCCTTTGCTATTGCCCTTGAAGCCAGCTCCTTTCCCGGGTCCAGCGCCCTTGCCCTTGAAACTCTGCCCTTTTCCAGCTCCAATGCTCTTGCCCTTGGGGGCAAAGCGATCAGGGCACATTTGACAACCATGTCCACGCATGCCGCAAATGAAGCATGGTCCAAAAGAACTCTTGCTTCCTCCTTTGGAGGTCGGTGAGCTCGGTTTGGATGATCCTCCTGATTTGCCCTTGCCCGAATTGGACTCGGGCGCGTATACCCCCGCGCAGCTCGAACTCGACGAACCGCCTCTCTGGCTTCCTTCAACGTTCTGTTCGCCTCGTTGGCGATCGCAAAGGCCTCCGACAGTTGCGACTCCTCCGGATCCCCTGAAGCCTCATCTGGCAGAACCTCTTCTTCATTTGCCCAACCATCGTTCCACCAGCTTCACTCCAGTCGTCTGCACTCCAGGAAGTTGCACCTGTCTCATCGGACGTAGTCCAATCATGCCATGCTGGCCAATCTGACCACCAGAGGTCGTCCACATACTCCTCAAATCCTTCTCCATCGCCCCATTCCGGTTCCATGGAATTGTCGGTCCACCAGATCCGCTTAGTTCCAGCTGTTGATCGCTCTGTTGTCTCATCATTGTACAATGTTCTCAATGCTCGACGTACCAACAGAAAACTTGTAGAGTTTGCCGTTTGTACCAAAACATTCTGTCGTTCATGACCCGATAGTCGACATGCACGCAACAAGCGATATCCTCTCAACTCGTCTTCAAAGAAATCTCCAGTTGCAGCTGTTGATGATCCCTGAACCATTCCAGTGTGAATCGGTCCTGCTGATGGAAATGTCTGAGTGCCAGACTCACGACCTCGCTCTTCGCCAGCACGGTTTCCGGACATTGGGCTCCTTGAAGGCGTCGACGGTGGATCAACTCGAACCGTTGTTCGGGAAGTCAGAAAATCCTGTCCAGGAGTCATCCTATCCAGTCGGGCGCGGGCCAGCGACTGTTGTAGCTCTGTGAACAGCTCTTCTTCCCTCACAATGAGTTCGGCCACCGTTTCCCGATCTGTCCTCTTGAGATTGCTCCACTTGTCCAACCTGCTAAAACTGTCAGGAACTGGTAATCTCTGAAGGGGGCTCTCTCTGAGCAGCGCCAAAAACTGGGTCAGTCAGTCATCGTGATCGGATTGGTCGGGGTCAGCATACCGGACAATTGACTTGGCAGCGCCGGTGAGCCTACTCCACAGACGTGCCACCACCAGCTTTCTCTCGCTCTCCTTGGTCCCCTTGGAGTGCCACTTACAAGCAGTCACATAGGATTCGAAAGTCCCTGGGGAGCCATCCCATGAAGGAACAGAATCGCGGTCCTCTGGCATCACCTTGCCGGGGTATTGTTAATGAGCCCCCCGGCTGGCTCCTACCGCGCGCAACGAGTTTACCACCGAACGGTAACTAGCAAACAGCGCACCTCAAGCGCCTATTTCCGCTAAGCGAACGAGTTCTCGAGCCCACCCTCGAACTGCGGACAGCATGACCTTACGTGTACATGTCCTTCCATGGCTTGGTGGTCTCATGGGTGCTTTCAATTATCGACATCGCGGACGCATGTCCACCCCACACCGTGGGCGCGTTCATCCGTGTGTTCTTCCCGACCGGGACACAGACTGACAGACTGAGATAGACGAGACAGACAGACCGATCGAGACAGACAGACCGAGACATACAATTGACATGGTGCGTGAGTTCGTCCGTGTGTCCTGCCCGGAGACAGACACACTGACAGACCGAGACAGGCAACACACACTCCGTGCGGGCGGCTTCGAGCGCGAAGCGATGTGAATTTTCGAACCACAATGAATACAATGTAGCGGGATGTAGGGAAACCGAAGGAATAATGCGTCCACACAAGCGTGAGGTGCTCACTGAATTTTGTGGGCTCATGTCATTTCAAGTGTCCCTAGGTTGGTTGTCGGTAATGCCTTTGCCGATTCCGGCTGGTTTCCTGTGGCTGTAGTCGTAGCAGCCCCCGTGGAAGCCTGTGTCAGTTCCACCTGAGGGTGCTAGGGCTAGGGTCGGCGTTTTCATTGGCTCTGCGATTCCTGGTGAGTGCCCATTTTTTGGGGCAACTTTTTTCGTTTTTTATCACTGAAATTGAGTGTGTGTATATATATAGGTTTTTGATGCGCACGATGTGCCAGAAGCTGTCTTCCACTGCGCGCGGTTTTTGATTAGTTTGGCGAGGTGCGTTGGGCGGGTTTCTCTTGGTTTAAGTTTTTCTGCGTCAAAATGCGTTATATGACTAAAGATTTATGGCGTCTTATGGTTTGGGAGTAGCCGGCGGGTACTCCTTGCTCCTGAGCGCGCTACCATCGCAAGAAAACAAAGGAAACAATCATGCCCGGAACACGAGCTAGGACTTGGCGACAAAGCCACAAGTACACCACAGCAAAAAAAATGTACACAATGAAAGCGCCAATAATGGAAAACAATGGAAAACAACATGAGTAGAAACTTGTGGACTTCCTTCTGCTTTGATCCCTGGTGCTTCCGACGCCGTTTTGGCTGCCAAGGCCAACGGGTGGAGCCAAAGTGGCTGGCGCATGTGTTTGGTGTGACCTAACACCCACCCACCACCACAACTCCTAACTCATGCTTCTGCATGGGTGCGCTCATGCTCTGATTTCAGCTCCTTTCCCTATCCTTGGGCTGATGAGAAAGGAGTTGTTACCCAGCTGCCGCCGCAGTCGTTTCCTGATGAGTAAGGATTTATTGATTTTGACGTGTCTCCGTTAACTCCTTTGTCACTTGGAGTCCTTCCATGAATTCATCGCCCTCTCCAAGGTGGATTCTGGTGGCCACTTGTTTGCTATTCTCTCTTGAGATCCGAGCATGTTCAGGCTTGCCTTCTGATTCTTGTGTGTCTGCCTGTTTGTTGACAAGGCGACGCTGTGTTCAGTGTCTGTTCTTGTCGGTGGGGTCTTGTTGTCTAATGTTGTCTAATGTTGTCTAGTTGACGACCTCGGATCACAACTTTGTGGAGCTTCATCGCTGCGTCTGCGGGGCTTCCCTCTTTTTGGGTTCCCAACCATGCTAGTCATGGCACTTTCTCAGACTCACTGGGAACGCAGCACTAGAAGAACAAAAAAAAATTGAAGTCGTGTCATTGAATATGACTGACAGACTGACTGACTGACTGACTGACAGACAGACAGACAGACAGGCAGCCAGGCAGCCAGGCAGCCAGGCAGCCAGGCAGCCAGGCAGCCAGGCAGCCAGGCAGCCAGGCAGACAGGCAGACAGGCAGACAGGCAGACAGGGAGACAGGCAGACAGCCAAACAGGCAGACAGGCAGACAGGCAGACAGGCAGACAGGCAGACAGACAGATAGGCAGACACGCAGACAGGCAGACAGGCAGACGCAGATCGGCAGATGGGCAAATAGCAGACAGGCAGACAGGCAGA
>CAXAMN010004925.1:75371-85855 GCA_963970005.1 Durusdinium trenchii | reverse complement strand
GACGAGACGAGACGAGACGAGACGAGACGAGACGAGACGAGACGAGAGGAGACGAGACGAGACGAGACGAGACGGGAGGGGAGGGGAGGGGAGGGGAGGGGAGGGAAGGGGAGGGAAGGGAAGGGGAAGGGGTGAGGGGTAAGTTCCCCCAGAAGTGGCAGTTGGATAACTGGACCTGATCGAAACACCAAGTGAAGTCACACGAGTGTGTCGGTGTGCGAGCGGCAGCGATGCACACCTTTTCTATGGCTGCGGATGCAGGTATTGGGCTGCTAAGTCTTGAGCCAAATGAATTAAGTCGAAAGCGGACTGAAGAGCTACAAACTAGTCTATGTACAAGAACAGGTGCTACACACGTATAGCGTAGACACGCCTAGGGGGACCTAGGACCCTACCAAACACAAAACAGACACAAATTTTCTTCGCGTCGAAGATTACGCTCGCTAAAGTACAAAAGGTTCGCAAAAGAATGCAAATGAATTATAGAAGTTCTGTCTTCGCAGAACTAGACCGTAGATGCCATTCTGGCTCATCTAGGTTGCGTCAGATAATCTTTACAAATCTACGAAAGGCATACTTGTTGCATCGAACGTTCCGGAATATCGGAAATCTTCTTTTTCAAGTTAAATCATCAAGTTGAAGTCAAATCTATAAGGCCTTTAGTTTAGATATATCTGGGTCTTTTAAACTGCATTTAGCTTTGTGGCATTTAACTGTAGTCGGCCGGAATATCGGCTTTTCAAGACTACTTGCCTTGGCGGTGCTCAAGCCGGCATATCGGCTTTTTAGAGACTACCTACCAGTTCCTGTATCCTCGGTAACCGGGGTTCCAAGATGACGAAGAGGAACCGGTATACCACCATGAGCTTGACGCTCCCGAGGACCAGGACTGGTCCCAGCCAGCTTGGCGAGCTTGTTTATTATTCTGCCGAGATCGTTCCTTCAAACGTTCAAGCCGCTCGGCATTCTTCTCGCCACGTTTCTCAGCGGATTGCTGGCCACGAACTCTGATCTTGTGTCGGCTGGCAAGTGAAAAATTGCACTGGAATGGGTGGTGGTAACCCAAATCGCTGCTCTTCAGACACAGATCAAGATGATTCAAGTGCTTAAGGAGTTCGTTGACCTTAATGGTAGTCTCTTTCTGGCGTGGAGGCTGCTCATATCCGACACGTCCACGATCGTCCGGAATATCGGATGTCCTTGACCGCAACGTATGCATGTCCTTGCCGTAATTTAAGGCGATCTGCAACATGCAGTCGCAATCGGCATCCAGACCTTCCAAGGCGGCGAGCTGCTCACTGGCGAGGGTTGAGACCTCCCAGTTATAGGTGATGCGCTTGCTCGGCTCACGCTTCTTGTTCGCAGAAACAAGGATCTGGTCAAGGATGGTGAGGTCAGCTCCGGTTCCTGGATCGGCATGTCGATCGCCCCGGAAGTTGCGGTTCGTGAACTGATTAGCATCGCACGCGATGACGTCCACCTGGTCTGCCACGGCCGTGATCAAAATCTTCATAATGGCGTTCTTACCGGCCGTAATACCTGACTGAAAGGCATGGGCATTGATGTGAAAAGCGCAAACTCGAAGTTCAGGCATGCGCATGCGCTTGCAGTCATTCAGGCTCCCGGTCCGGAATGTCGGACACTCGTGGAACAATGCCTCTGCATCCACTGGCGAAGCTTCAATGTAAGTGGTGGATGCTTGTGCTACAGCTAAGGTGTCAGGGCAGACAGTTGCCTCCATGTTATCTGCTGGATCAGCGCTTTCTTCAAGGGCAACTCGGAGGTTCTTTCTACTCCACGGTCATCGGTGATGCCTCCATCTGTGGATTCTTCGACCTTTCCCCAGATCACGCGGAATGTCGCGGCATGGGCTACCCAGGCTAGGCGTTCGCCTTCGAGCTCGATTCGGCGGATGAGTTCCAGCCTCGAAGTGCCAAGTGGATCACTGGAACAGACTGCTGCAATCGCAGGTGAATCGCCATCCGCCATGGCCAGGACGCTCAAGCATTTATATTGGTTAAAGAGCTCTCGATGTCGCTCGATGCCGTTGGCCTCAAGAAGAATTGTGATATGAGCTGTGTTCCTGACAAGGTAATGCGGAAGCACAGCGTATTGATCGGTCTCAGCGAGCTCCCTGGATAGTGGCTGCCTGCCGTTGAAGTGAAGTGTACGATTGATATCGCCGAAGTTGAGAAGCAGGACACTGACGTGTTCAGTCGATCGGAGAAGTCTTGCTTCATCGAGATCAAAGTCTCCCTGGTTCGCGCGATATCCCTGCATGTACGAACGGCTTAACTCGACAATCTGTCGCATCTCCGCGCCGGTATATCGGCGATTGGAGTCGTAAAAGCAGCTTGGCCGAATGATTGGATATGGTGCCACATCAGACTGTTCGTCCCAGTGTTGAGCAATCGAGGGAATGGTACGGCTCCTGTAGGTTGGATGGTTAATGGTATTTGCTGACTCCTTCGAGGACAATTCGATCCATCGCTGCATAACCTGTTGAGCCGCCACCGAGAACAAGATCTTTGATTTCTTGCAGACGGTGCAATCGACCGGCATATCGGTCGTCCGGGTGCCAACCCTCGGATTCGGCTGCGAAGGGAATCGTGAAGTCGATTTCTGCCGTGATCTCTTCGCGCTCGTGCTCACCCAGCGGTGCCGGAATATCGGCGTCTGGGACTGTCGAACAGAGATAAATGCTGTTGCATGAACAATGGTTGCTGACATCGTGATAGCAGTCAAGGCATGTTCCATGTCGGCATGCTCGGCAAAAGAAAAGTACATCGGCATTTGCACAGGTAAGGCAAGTCATCTCTTCTGGGCGATGATGGAACTTAGTTGGTGCTTTCTGTGCTTTCCTTGCATCGCTGATGACTACCCGCGCTCGCGAGGTCGCACGCTTCTTGGATGTTGCTTTGATGAACTTCGTTTCCGGAATATCGGAAAACGAAACTCTGCGACCTTCGGATGGAGTGCGGGCCGTTCCCGGTGCATGGTCAGCCTTCTTAAGGACAGTGCGAGATGGTGTTCGTGACCGTGCTCGGGAGGACCAAACCCTTGTGCTCTGCTTTTCTTCTTTCTTGACTGCTGCTGACGATGAGGCTGCTGCTGAAGGGTCGTCCGGCATATCGGACTCTTCCTTCTTCACAGTGCCTTTCTTGACCCAGGTTCCTTTCTGGCGCGCTTCTGCGAGATCGTCCACCATGGCTGCATCTAGTGTACTTATGACCTGAACATCATCATCATCTTCGTCTGCCGGAATATCGGCATCGACGTCCATGTCGTCGTCATCATCGACATCAATCAGGTCATCTCCCGATTCTTCCTCAGTCGTTTCCGACAATGAGCGTTTCTTGAGACGACGCATGTTGGTGGCTTCATCCTTCCAGTCGTCGTCGAGGGAGAGAAAATTCAGCCATGTCTCAGTGTGGATCTTGGACATGCCGTGGAGCTGATGGCGATCAAGTTTCTCCTCGGCCTCATTGCGCCACGCCTCGATCTCGCGAATCTTAATATTCTTAAATGCAAGCCTCCTTGTTTCAATCTTGAACTTATCGTGGCCTTTGCCTACCAGCCTCAGTACCTCGCAATAGAGCTGAAAATAAAAACGCAAGTACGGCTCATCGGGGACTGACATGGCTGGAGTGGTGTCTGGGACATCCCACAGCTTAGTTGACACGCAGCAATTGTTCCGGATGTCCCATGCAAGACTGAAAAGACCGGCCGGAATAACGGCCTTGGTCAAAAAGTATCCATTCTTGCTCAGGCTGAAGTCTTCCATGAGCTCTGGATGCTTTTCCAGCGTTGCCTTAGACAAGACGAGTGCCACATTGGCCGTTGGTCGAATGTGTTCATAAGAGACCAAAAGTCCATCGATCGGCAAAAAGTGGTTCATGTTACGTTGCTTATTGCCGGCAGTGTTGCCGCCTCCAGGAAGGAGGCCATACTGCAGAATCGAACGAACGCGGCGATACTCAGTCATGTGAACCAGCGTGTCCGGCATATCGGAGAGCTGGCACTTCGGGATCTTTAGGCCTGTAATCGGAGCCTCGGCTCCTCCCGAATGGCTGGAAACGGCTTGCACAAAAACATGAGCGGCCCTGAATTGCTTGTACAACTGGGCAAGCTCCTTGCGATCCTCGGCCGTCATACCGGCTGGATGGATCCAGTTGTCAGGGTTACTAACAAACCTTTCACCCTTTTGATGGTCGGAAGTGCTCAAAATGCCAACCTGGTACCTGCCTTTCTGATTGTACATAATGGTGATGGCAAGCGGTAGCAGCAGGTTGATTCTCTCGACGGAGGCTTCACACCATGGCTGAATCTGGGCCTTTTGCACAGCCGGGAAGGCAAGGTCTTCCTTGGCATGGCAGGTGTGAGCCCAAACGCTGAGCAACTTCCAAAAACGAGCCCCGGCCATTAGCTCAAAAACAGTGAGCGACTGGTCGGCATGTGTCCATCCGGAATGTCGGAGGATCCAGCTTAGCTCACGAGAGATCTTGTCATAGATCTCGCTCTCGTAAATCCTGGTCAAGGCTTCCTCGCTGAACTTGAAAAAGCCAGACCAAATCATCCACAAACAGTAGACGAAAGCTGAGCTAACACCGTAGTCGGGGCGTTCAACTGCAGAGTCCATTGCGCTAGGGCGAGGACCGGCGTCACGAGAAGTGTCCTTGCTTTTGCCCTTGCCTTT
This sequence comes from Durusdinium trenchii, assembly GCA_963970005.1. Classification (NCBI taxonomy): domain Eukaryota; class Dinophyceae; order Suessiales; family Symbiodiniaceae; genus Durusdinium; species Durusdinium trenchii. The sequence goes on along the minus strand of CAXAMN010004925.1, from coordinate 81,159 downwards.
GCCTGAATGTCGGCCTTCGGCGTTGCGCGACTCTGGTCGTTCGCCTTTTCCGCCGGAATGTCGGCGATCGGCAGGCTGGCTTGGTCCACGGCTCGATGCGCCACGTGCACCGGCTTCGTGGATCTCATCAATCTGTGTTACAATAGGTCTGCCTCCTTTGACCATTGTGTGGAGGCGATACCCCTTGAGGCTGGATTGCGTTGGACGAATGCTCTCACGGGGTGTCAATTCAACTGCTGGCGCGCGCTCTTCACGGGATGGCGAGCGCTTGCCTTTTCCTCTGCCTTTCGATTGATCCTGGCCGGAATGTCGGCCGGTACCTTTACGTGCTGCATCAGGCGACAAGGATGCGCGAACGACATCGATGAAGCGAGGTGCTGATGGCGCCGCTTCAGACGGCGAATCGCTCTGACGCGAAAGACTCACACTGCCTCGAGACCGTAATACCGGTCGTGCAGTGGAGGGCTGACTCGGTGATCGAGGCCTGGACTTTGCTGCCGGTGCCTGAGAAGGCGCCACTGGAGTCTCGGCAGCAGGTGCTGGAATCTTGCGGCCCATGATGATCACAGAGACTAAATATGCTCAAGCTTGTCTTCGTCCGTAGTAGTGCGCTTGAACCATAAAGTGCAGTCGCAGACACAAATTTTCTTGAGACAAAAATTCACAAGAAAAATGTCATGAAGCATACATAAGTGAATATACACAGTCTGATATGTCTTCAGCAAAGAATGTGAGAACAAACTGTGGATCCGGCAGGTTATTAATGACCCACTCAGTTATAAAGGCCTTGTGTTTCACAAGTGTTCGGAAAGGTGGGTGTACATCAACCTGACGGAGGGTTCCTGTCTCTATGCTTCTTACAAGTTCGTCCGGTTTGGCGGTGTGTTTTGTTAAAGGATCAGCGAGACAGAATTCACTTGCGACATGACTTAAGTCATCGATGTTGCCAGTGTTGCTCTCGTGTCTGAGCATCTGTATGAGGTGATGTGTTTCCTTTTGCTCCGGGAGATGTGTGGTTTGTGCAGTGATGACCAGGTTATTTGCGTCTGTTCTCAAGTGGATAGGAAGAATCTGGCCACTGACATCAGCCCACAGAGCACGAAGGAAAAGACATGTTCCAAAACACCTCATCAAGGCTTGAAGTTCAGCAACAGTGGTAGACTGAGTAGTAGTAGTGATCTTATGACTCTCATAGTCTATGATAGATCCACGTGTAGCTGAGCTATCCTTCTTCTCGGAATATCGAGAGTTATATGGCTGCCTTTCTTCAGCTAGATAGATGACGTGTGCACGTTGACTAGACTTGTCACTGTTGTTTCGATACGATGCATCAGGAAAGCCAAGGATGCGCTGACTGTCTTTGAGAGGCCAGAATCGAGCATCTACATATTGGCTCTTCATTGTACGAACAACCTTGTTGATCTCACGCACGTCACCAATGGTCGGACTCGAAGCGGCGGACGCACATCTAGAGAACTTGTAACACAAGTGAACTTGCGTTCGACTCTGCAGCCAATTGAGCTGGCCTAGAACAGAGCGATATGCTGTATGCATCTGAGGATTACAAGCAATATTGTCCTTTAGATGTTTATCAAACTTGATTTCCTCTACAGCATCTACTGCAAGCTTTTGGTCACAAGAGATGTAAGGTCCTTGCTTGTCATGAGTCTTCCACTTGATACGTTGACCAGCAAACATGATGTCATTCTTGTCTTCTGAGCCTACGTCTGGCAAGCACTTTGTCTGCAAAGACCTTGTCTCCGGCCATGAACAAGTCATCGACATGAAGACGAATGAAACCGTGTGGTCTTCGGCCTTGTGCATTATTCTGTGCTATACAGGATCCAGCAACATGTCGATAGCATCCTGAACAGGATCATTGGACGTAGACGTCTTCCGGAATGACTTGGACAACGAAGTGTCTTTGGATGACATCTTATCGCCGTACAAGATATAGGTGCATCGATCAGCTCGAGTTGGCACAAGTCCATAGCTAAGAAGTGCTTTATCGACACAACCTGCCACCATCGACGTGGTGCATCGTTCAGACCGTATGCGGACTTCTTCATCTTCGCTCCTATGTGTGGTGGATATCCGCATTCGGACGGGATCTGGCAAATGATGTCTCTGGTTTCATCATATGCTTCACCTTGCAAGAAGGCGGTCTTCAGGTCCATATGATACAGATCCCATTGACAGTTAGCTGCAAACTGCGTCGCGCATCGAAAACCTGAACGACTGGTTGCAGGACTGTCGGTTTGTTGGCTTGTCCTTCTTGATGGTAAGGACCCAGCGTCCAGCAACATAGTTCCTGATCTTTAGCTTACGCATGTCAACAAGCTCGAAAACGTCATTGTCGAACCAGGATTTGCATTCGGCTTGCTTGGCTTCCAGGAATTGCTTGGCAAACTGACGCTTTTCTTGCTGGGTTGCTTCCTTACGTTTCTTACCGACAAGATAAGAGAACTTATCTTCCTGGGATTGGTACAAGGTCAGGAAGGCCTTGTCTTCCTCCGTAATACCGGAGTAGACTTCTCTGATGTCGGCATAGTTCTTACGAAGTAGCTGACGTTTCTTCTGTGCCATGTACGAAAACGGTGTGACAAAGTCAGCATAGGACGGGACTGTCTTGAGATCTACAGGTGAACCATCAATGTACCGAGGTACCGTGAACGAACCAGTATTGCTGCAGAGCTTCTGTTGAGCTGACAACCAGCTCCAGCTGTTTTCGTCCACGAACAGGTCATTATAATCGATGGTTTCATCTGAGTCAACGTCATCTTCTTCTTCCTCTTCTGGAACATCTACTGCTACGTCGTCCGGAATATCGGAGTCGACGATTACAGCTTCAGGAGATTCAGGTGACACCGGCTGTTCATCATCGTCGCCTGCGATTGGCAAACTAGGTCCGGATGGCTGAGCATCTGGATCACCGGCGTCCTCTTCTTCCGGGAATTCGGGTATGTCATCTTCCGGCTTACGTTTCTTCACTGGTGTTCGGACGACCGGCGGCGAAAAGACGAGTCGATCATCACCACCCAGATGGTTGCTCGGTGGAACCGTAGGAGGTGAAGGCGAGACAGGCATCTGTACAGGTCTGGTAGGACGAGCTTTCGTCGAAGGGCGGTCAGACACAGGAGAAGGAGTAGGACGTTTCTCACCGTAAATCATCTGCTCATCTGGAATAGACGGTGGAACGACAAGAGTAGGAACTACAGGAGTGTCTGGTTGCTCAGGAGTCAATGGCAAAAATGAATCAGGAATAGGTGGAACTGTGGCTGCAGGAGTGGAAGGTGGAAACTGTGATGGTGGTTGTGGTCCTGAAGGTGGTGTATCCGAAAGTTCTCCAGGCGTGTGTGTGTCAGGTTGCGACGGTGGTGAGTTGCCTGGAAACGGTGGAAACGGATTGTCTGGCGGTGGTTGTCCTGGAGAAGGTGTAATTGGTGGATTTGGATTGTCTCCAGGTGTAAAGAAATCACCTGGTGTAAATGGATCACCAGGGATGTCGCCAGGCATGTCAGGACCAGTTGGTGTCATGTACTCATCAGGATCCAAACCAGGAGGTGGTGCAGGTGGTGCGCCAACAGTGTCAAGTGTGACAGGTGTGTGAACAGGTTTGGACGGAACGCGACCATCAGAGTTCCAGAAAAAGACACAGCTCCAATTTGACTCCACCAACTTCGACAAGTCGTCAAAAGGATGTGAACAGTACACCTGCGGTGTTACGGTACCTGACCTTTAGTTGTTCAAAAGTACCGCGCAAAATTGTGGCGTTCTCAAATGCCATGGTAGGTGCAAAAATCTGGCGCATATGTGAAACATCATGCGCGATATGCAATGACTCAGACCAAGGATTATACTCATGTCCCTTAGGGAGTGAGTTCACTCTGTTCATAAGGCGTCGAACATAAAAATCCTTCACAGTTACACTGTCAGATTCACTGAAGTGAACATATTCTCGATCCGTATTTTCCATCAGGAAGAGCTGGAGTGATTCGAGACCCGGAATATCGAGTTCTCCAAGCAGATCTACAACTACGGTAGTCTGTGCGTGAAACAATCCATGATGGCTTCCCAGCGGGAGAAGACAGCGAATAAGCTTGGAACAGAAACGATAAGGATATACCTGAGCTAACTTAGTTCTGCTTCCAAAGCCAGGCGCTGAACCTTCCAATGGTTGATGTTGGTGTTGTTCACCTCCGAGCTTATTACTACATCTCTTGAACACAGGCGAAGGATCGGCAGTTCCTGTGGCGGTTCCGCAAAAGAGATCAAGGAATAAGCCTTTGACACCTAAGTATGTGTAGTTGTTCATGTTGATCTGACGCAAAGCCATGCTGGCTACAAACCTTTCTCTTTGCTGTTCATTGAGATCCGACTGAACTAAGAAAACAAGTGACATCAAGTTGTCAGACAATGGAAAGGTGTCACGATGTGCTTGTTTCAAGGCATCTATGTGTTCAGTACGGATTCTTTCTGCAGCTTCTCTTCTTTCTGCGGGATCTTGAAGTCCTTGAAGTAGCATGCACTGCTGTTGCAAGAGGATATCAGTAAAGTTGAAACCATCAGGCTGTGGAACAGTTGAAAGATCTAACAAGCCCATGAAGGCTTCCATGACTTTCTTGCTAGCGACTTCAAAACGAGCGATCCAGCTTACAAATTCCCCGTTTCCGCGCCAGGTCCTGAAGAGCTGCATGAAACGCCAAAGAAAAACATGATTTGCTCCTTTGACAAAGTATGGGCGCAACGTCTCCTTGAAATACGTAATACCGTTTCTTTCACGACGAAGCTGTTCATTGTCGAGCATCTTTTTGTAGTATTCGGCGTTTCCGGTTAGAGCGTTCTTCAATGATGGGCCTAATTTTTCGGCGCTTAATGTGGTGATGTTCACCCAGTCATCAATCAAATCTTCAAACTCGAACCAGGATGACTGTCCATCGAACGACGGAGGAATTTTTGGCGTCATCTTGACACCTGCTGTTGGCTGTGCCTCGTACGTCCGGTATGTCGAACTCGAGGACCTTCCATGCTGTTGGCGATGACGCGTGCCTTGAGCTGCGAAAGCTTCTTCTGGATCGGTTAACTCAGATAGGCTGTCGTCATGCTCTTCGTCCGTATCTATATTAAAGATCTGGACCATGGTCTTATTGTTCTCTGACAAGTGACTTACTTGGTTGTCCCCTGTCCGGAATATCGGACGATTCGGCGCGAAGGCAAAATCGACCAATGCGAAGCAGGAGACACAAGCTCCGCTACCACTTTGAGGGGTAAGTTCCCCCTGAAGTGGCAGTTGGATAACTGGACCTGATCGAAACACCAAGTGAAGTCACACGAGCGCGTTTGGTGTGCGAGCGGCAGCGATGCACACCTTTTCTATGGCTGCGGATGCAGGTATTGGGCTGCTAAGTCTTGAGCCATGAGCCAAATGAATTATGTCGAAAGCGGACTGAAGAGCTACAGACTAATGTATGTACAATAACAGGTGCTACACACGTATAGCGTAGACACGCCTAGGGGGACCTATGACCCTACCAAACACAAGGGGAAGGGGAAGGGGAATGGGGAAGGGGAATGGGGAAGGGGGAAGGGGAAGGGGAAGGGAAGGGGAAGGGAGGGAAGGGAAGGGGAAGGGAAGGAAGGGAAGGGAAGGGAAGCGAAGCGAAGGGAAGCGAAGGGAAGCGAAGGGAAGGGAAGGGAAGGGAAGGGAAGGGAAGAGCAGAGGAGAGGAGAGGAGAGGAGAGGAGGAGGAGAGGAGGAGGAGAGGAGGAGGAGAGGAGGAGAGGAGGAG
>CAXAMN010004925.1:0-75361 GCA_963970005.1 Durusdinium trenchii | reverse complement strand
GAGGAGGAGAGGAGGAGGAGAGGAGGAGGAGAGGAGGAGAGGAGGAGATGGGGAGAGGAGGAGAGAGGGAGAGGGAGAGGGAGAGGGAGGGGTAAGTTCCCGCCAGAAGTGGCAGTTGGAATAACTGGACCTGATCGAAAACACCAAGCAGTCAAACACAAGCGGTCGGTGTGCGAGCTGCGGCGAAGCACACCTTTTCTATGGCAGTGAATGCAGTATTGGGCTGCTAAGTCTTGAGCCAAATGAATTATGTCGAAAGCGGACTGAAGAGCTACAGACTAATGTATGTACAATAACAGGTGCTACACACGTATAGCGTAGACACGCCCAGTCAGGGGGACCTAGGACCCTACTAAACACAAAACAGACACAAATTTTCTTCGTGTCGAAGCTTACGATCTCTAAAGTACAAAAGGTTCGCAAAACGTTGCAAATGAATTCGAAAAGTTCTGACTTCGCAGAACTCGACCGTAGATGCCATTCTGGCTCATCTAGGTTGCGTCAGATAATCTTTACAAATCTACGAAAGGCATATTTGCTGTATCGAACGTTCCGGAATGTCGGAAATCTTCTTTCTCAAGTCGAATCAACCAATTGAAGTCTAATCTATAAGGCCTTAAGTTCAAGAATATCTGGGTCATTTTACCTGCATTTAGCTTTGTGGCATTTACCTGTAGTCGACCGGAATATCGGCTTTTTCAGACTACTGCTCTGGCAATGCTCTAGCCGGTATATCGGCTTCTTAGAGCAGAGACTACCTACCAGTCCCTGTGGCCTCGGTACCCGGGGTTCCAAGATGACGAAGAGGAACCGGTGTACCACCATGAGCTTGACGCTCCCGAGGACCAGGGCTGGTGCCAGCCAGCTTGGCGAGCCTGTTTCTTCTGCCGAGATTGTTCCTTCAAACGTTCAAGCCGCTCGGCATTCTTCTCGCCACGCTTCTCGGCGGATTGCTGGCCACGAACTCTGATCTTGCGTCGGCTGGCAAGCGAAAAATTGCACTGAAATGGATGGTGGTATCCCAAATCGCTGCTCTTCAGACACAGATCAAGATGGTTCAGGTGCTTGAGGAATTCGTTGACCTTAATGGTAGTCTCTTTCTGGCGTGGAGGCTCCTCATATCCGACACGTCCACGATCATCCGGAATATCGGATGTCCTTGACCGCAACGTATGCATGTCCTTGCCGTAATTTAAGGCGATCTGCAACACGCAGTCGCAATCGGCATCCAGACCTTCCAAGGCAGCGAGCTGCTCACTGGCGAGGGTTGAGACCTCCCAGTTATAGGTGATGCGCTTACTCGGCTCGCGCTTCTTGTTCGCAGAAACAAGAATCTGGTCAAGGATGGTTAGGACTGCTCCGGTTCCTGGATCGGCATGTCGATCGCCCCGGAAGTTGCGGTTCGTGAACTGGTTAGCATCGCACGCGATGACGTCCACCTGGTCTGCCACGGCCGTGATCAAAATTTTCATGATGGCGTTCTTGCCGGCCGTAATACCTGACTGAAAGGCATGTGCATTGATGTGGAAAGCGCAAACTCGAAGTTCAGGCATGTGCATGCGCTTGCAATCATTCAAGCTCCCGGTCCGGAATGTCGGACACTCGTGGAACAATGCCTCTGCATCCACTGGTGAAGATTCAATGTATGTGGTGGATGCTTGTGCTACAGCTAAGGTGTCAGGGCAGACTGATGCCTCCATGTTAATTGCTGGATCAGCGCCTTCTTCAAGGGCAACACGGAGGTTCTTTCGGACGCCACGGTCATCGGTGATGCCTCCATCTGTCTCTTCTTCGACCTTTCCCCAGATCACGCGGAATGTCGCGGCATGGGCTACCCAGGCTAACCGTTCGCCTTCAAGTTCAATCCTACGAATGAGCTCCAGCCTTGAAGTGCCAAGTGGATCACTGGAGCATACGGCTGCGATAGCAGGAGATTCGCCATCCGATGTAGCCAACACGCAAAGGCATTTGTATTGGTTAAAGAGCTCTCGATGACGCTCGATGCCGTTGGCTTCAAGAAGGATTGTGATATGGGCTGTGTTCCTGACAAGGTAATGAGGAAGCACAGCGTATTGATCGGTCTCGGCGAGATCCCTGGATAGCGGCTGCCTGCCGTTGAAATGAGGTGTACGATTGATATCGCCGAAGTTGAGAAGCAGGACACTGACGTGCTCAGTGGACCGGAGAAGCCGGGCTTCATCGAGGTCAAATACTCCCTGATTCGCGCGATATCCCTGCATGTACGAACGGCTTAGCTCGACAATCTGTCGCATCTCCGCGCCGGTATATCGGCGATTGGAGTCGTAATAGCAACTTGGCCGAATGATTGGGTATGGTGCCACATCACACTGTTCGTCCCAATGTTGAGCAATCGAGGGAATGGAACGGCTCCTGTAGGTTGGATGGTTCGTGTAATGGTATTTGCTTACTCCTTCAAGTACAATTCGATCCATCGCGGCATAACCTGTTGAGCCGCCACCGAGAACAAGATATTTGATTTCTTGCAAACGGTGCAATCGACCGACATGACGGTCGTCAGGATGCCAACCCTCGGACTCGGCTGCGAAGGGAATCGTGAAATCAATTTCTGCAGTGATCTCTTCGCGCTCGTGCTCACCCAGCGGCGCCGGCATATCGGCGTCTGGGACGGTCGAACAGAGATAAATGCTGTTGCAGGAACAATGGTTACTGGCATCGTGGTAGCAGTCAAGGCATGTTCCATGTCGACATGCTCTGCAGAAGAAGAGTCCTTCAGCATTTGCACAGGTCAAACAGGTCATTTCATCTGGGCGATGATGGAATTTAGTTGGTGCTTTCTGTGCTTTCCTTGCTTCGCTGATGACCTCCCGCGCCCGCGATGTCGCACGCTTCTTGGAGGTTGCTTCGATGTACTTCGTTTCCGGAATATCGGAAAACGAAACCCTGCGACCCTCGGACGGAGTGCGGGCGGCTCCCGGTGCATTGTCAGCCTTCTTAAGGACAGTACGAGACGGGGTTCGTGACCGTGCACGGGAGGACCAGACCCTTGTGCTCTGCTTCTCTTCTTTCTTGACTGCTGCAGACGATGAGGCCGCTGCTGAAGGATCGTCCGGCATATCGGACTCTTCCTTCTTCACAGTGCCTTTCTTGACCCAGGTGCCTTTTTGGCATGCTTCCGCGAGGTCGTCCACCATGGCTGCGTCTAAATTACTTATGACCTGAACTTCATCATCGTCGTCTGCCGGAATGTCGGCATCGACCTCCATGTCGTCATCATCGTCTAGATCAATCAGGTCATCTCCCTCTTCCTCGGTCGTTTCCGACAACGAGCGCTTCTTAAGACGACGCATGTTAGTGGCTTCATCCTTCCAGTCGTCGTCGAGGGCAAGAAAATTCAGCCATGTCTCAGTGTGGATCTTGGACATGCCGTGGAGCTGATGGCGGTCAAGTTTCTCTTCGGCCTCCTCACGCCATGCCTCGACCTCGCGGATCTTAATATTCTTAAACGCAAGCCGCCTGGTTTCAGCCTTGAACTTATCGTGGCCTTTGCCTACCAGCCTCAGTACCTCGCAATAGAGCTGAGAATAAAAACGCAAGTACGGCTCATCGGGTACTGACATGGCTGGAGTGGAATCTGGGACACCCCACAGCTTAGTTGACACGCAGCAATTGTTCCGGATGTCCCATGCAAGGCTGAAAAGACCGGCCGGAATAACGGCCTTGGTCAAAAAGTATCCATTCTTGCTCAGGCAAAAATCTTCCATGAGCTCTGGACGCTTTTCCAGCGTAGCCTTAGACAAGACGAGTATCACATTGGCCGTTGGTCGAATGTGTTCATAGGAGACCAAAAGTCAGTCGATCGGCAGGAAGTGGTTCATGTTACGCTGCTTATTGCCGGCTGTACTGACGCCTCCGGGAAGGAGACCGTACTGCTTAATCGAGCGGACGTGGCGATACTCAGTCATGTGAACCAGCGTGTCCGGCATATCGGAGAGCTGGCACTTCGGGATCTTAAGGCCGGTTAATGGAGTTGCGGCACCTCCCGAATGGCTGGAAACGGCTTGCACAAAAACATGAGCTGCCCTGTACTGCTTATATAATTGGGCCAGCTCCTTGCGATCCTCAGCCGTCATACCGGTGGATCCACTGAGAAGGGTTACTAACAAACTTCTCACCCTTCTGATGATCGGAAGTGCTCAGAATGCCAACCTGGTACCTGCCTTTCTGATTATACATAATAGTGATGGCAAGCGGTAGCAGCAGGTTAATGCGCTCGGCAGATGCTTCACACCATGGCTGAATCTGAGCCTTTTGCACAGCCGGGAAGGCAAGGTCTTCCTTGGCGTGGCAGGTGTGAGCCCAAACGCTGAGCATCTTCCTAAAACGAGCCCCGGCCATCAGCTCAAAAATTGAGAGCGACTGATCGGCATGGGTCCATCCGGAATGTCGGAGGATCCAGCTCAACTCGCGGGAAATCTTATCGTAGAGCTCGCTCTCATAGATCCGGTTTAGGGCCTCTTCGCTGAACTTGAAAAATCCGGACCAAATCATCCACAAGCAGTAGACGAAGGCTGAGCTGACGCCGTACTCTGGCCGTTCGAACGCAGAGTCCATGGCGCTGGGGCGAGGACCGGCATCACGGGAATTGTCCTTACTCTTGCCCTTGCCGTTTCCGCCGGAATGTCGGCGTTCGGCGTCGCGGGACTCTGGTCGCTTACCCTTCCCGCCGGAATGTCGGCGTTCGGAAGTCTGGCTCGGTTTAATGCTCTCACGCGGTGTTAATTCGACCGCTGGCGCGCGCTCTTCACGAGATGGCGAGCGCTTGCCTTTTCCTCTGCCTTTCGATTTATCCTGGCCGGAATGTCGGCCGCTGCCCTTACGGGATGCATCAGGCGACAAAGATGCGCGAACGACATCAATGAAGCGGGTGCTGATGGTGCCGCCTCAGTCGGCGAATCGCTCTGACGCGAAAGACTCACACTGCGTCTGGACCGTAATACCGGTCGCGCAGTGGAGGGCTGGCTCGGTGATCGAGGCCTGGACTTGGCTGCCGGTGCCTGAGAAGGTGCAACTGGAGTCTCGGCAGCAGGTGCTGGAACTTTGCGGCCCATGATGATCAAAGAGACTAAATATGCTCAAGCTTGTCTTCGTCCGTAGTAGTGCGCTTGAACCAGAAAATGCAATCGCAGACACAAATTTTCTTGAGACAAAAATTCACAAGAAAAATGTCATGAGGCATACATGAGTGAATACACACAGTCTGATATGTCTTCAGCAAAGAATGTGAGAACAAACTGTGGATCCGGCAGGTGGTTAATGACCCACTCAGTTTTAAAAGCCTTGTGTTTCACAAGTGTACGGAAAGGTGGGTGTACATCAACCTGACGGAGTGTTCCTGTCTCTATGCTTCTTACAAGTTCGTCCGGTTTAGCTGTGTGTTTTGTTAAAGGATCAGCGAGACAGAATTCACTTGCGACATGACTTAAGTCATCGATGTTGCCAGTGTTGCTCTCGTGTCTGAGCATCTGGATGAGGTGATGTGTTTCCTTTTGCTCTGGGAGATGTGTGGTTTGTGCAGTGGTGACCAGGTTGTTTGCGTCTGTTCGCAGGTGGATAGGAAGAATCTGGCCACTGACATCAGCCCACAGCGCACGAAGGAAAAGACATGTGCCAAAACACCTCATCAAGGCTTGAAGTTCAGCAACAGTGGTAGACTGAGTAGTAGTAGTAATCTTATGACTCTCATAGTCTATGATAGATCCACGTGTGGCTGAGCTATCTTTCTTCTCGGTATATCGAGAGTTATATGGCTGTCTTTCTTCAGCTAAATAGATGACATGTGCACGTTGACTGGACTTGTCACTGTTGTTTCGGTACGATGCATCAGGAAAGCCAAGGATGCGTTGGCTGCCCTTGAGAGGCCAGAATCGAGCATCTACATATTGGCTCTTCATTGTACGAACAACCTTGTTGATCTCACGAACGTCACCAATGGTCGGACTCGAAGCGTCGGACGCACATCTGGAGAACTTGTAACACAAGTGAACCTGCGTTCGACTCTGTAGCCAATTAAGCTGGCCTAAAACAGATCGATATGCTGTATGCATCTGAGGATTACAAGCAATGTTGTCCTTTAGATGTTTATCAAACTTGATTTCCTCTACAGCATCTACTGCAAGCTTTTGGTCACAAGCGATGTAAGGTCCTTGCTTATCATGAGTCTTCCACTTGATGCGTTGACCAACAAACATGATGTCATTCTTGTCTTCCGAGCCTACGTTAAAGTCCTTACGAATGCTGGCAAGCACTTTATCTGCAAAGACCTTGTCTCCGGCCATGAACAAGTCATCGACATGAGGACAAATGAAACCGTGTGGTCTCCGGCCTTGTGCATTATTCTGTGCTACAGGATCCAGCAACATGTCGATTGCATCTTGGACAGGATCATTAGACGTAGACGTCTTCCGGAATGACTTGGACAGCGTTGTGTCTTTAGATGACATCTTGTCGCCGTACAGGATATAGGTGCATCGATCAGCTCGAGTTGGCACAAGTCCATAACTGAGAAGTGCTTTGTCGACAACCTGCCACCATCTGCGTGGTGCATCGTTCAAACCGTATGCGGACTTCTTCATCTTCGCTCCTATATGTGGTGGATATCCGCATTCGGACGGGATCTGGCAAATGATGTCTCTAGTTTCATCATATGCTTCGCCTTGCAGGAAGGCAGTCTTCAGGTCCATATGATACAGATCCCAGTGACAATTAGCTGCAAACTGTGTTGCACATCGAAAACCTGAACGACTGGCTGCAGGACTGTCGGTTTGTTGGGTATCCTTCTGTCGATCTTGGAAACCCTTTAGCACCCAACGTGCCTTACACTTTAGGAAGTTACCGTCCTTGTCCTTCTTGATGGTAAGGACCCAGCGTCCAGCAACATAGTTCCTGATCTTTAGCTTACGCATGTCCACAAGCTCGAAGACGTCATTGTCGAACCATGATTTGCATTCGGCTTGCTTGGCTTCCAGGAATTGCTTGGCAAACTGACGCTTTTCTTGCTGGGTTGCTTCCTTACGTTTCTTACCGACAAGATAGGAAAACTTATCTTCCTGTGATTGATACAAGGTCAGGAAGGCCTTGTCATCCTCCGTAATACCGGAGTAGACTTCTCGGATGTCGGCATAGTTCTTACGAAATAGCTGACGTTTCTTCTGTGCCATGTACGAAGACGGTGTGACAAAGTCAGCATAGGACGGAACTGTCTTAAGATCTACAGGTGAGCCATCGATGTACCGTGGTACTGTGAACGAACCAGTATTACTGCAGAGCTTCTGTTCAGCTGACAACCAGCTCCAGCTGTTTTCGTCCACGAACAGGTCATTGTAATCGATGGTCTCATCTGAGTCAACGTCATCTTCTTCTTCTTCTTCTTCCTCAACATCAACTGCTACGTCGTCCGGAATATCGGAGTCGACGATTGCAGCTTCAGGTGATTCTGGTGACACTGGCTGTTCATCATCATCGCCTGCGATAGGCAAACTGGGTCCGGATGGCTGAGCATCTGGATCACCGGCGTCCTCGTCTTCCGGGAATTCAGGCATATCGTCGATGTCATCTTCCGGTTTGCGTTTCTTCACTGGTGTTCGGACGACCGGCGGCGAAAAGACGAGTCGATCATCACCCCCGGTGGAACCGTAGGAGGTGAAGGCGAGACAGGCGTCTGTACAGGTCTCGTAGGACGAGCTTTCGTCGAAGGGCGTTCAGACACAGGAGATGGAGTAGGTCGTTTCTCACCAAAAATCATCTGCTCATCTGGAATAGACGGTGGAACGACAAGAGTAGGAACTACAGGAGTGTCTGGTTGCACAGGAGTCAATGGCAAAAATGAAGCAGGAATAGGTGGAACTGTGGCTGCAGGAGTAGAAGGTGGAAACTGTGATGGTGGTTGTGGTCCTGAAGGTGGTGTATCCGGTAGTTCTCCAGGCATATGTGTGTCAGGTGGTGACGGTAGTGATTGGCCTGGAAACGGTGGAAACGGAGTGTCTGGCGGTGGTTGTCCTGGAGAAGGTGTAAACGGTGGATCTGGACTGTCTCCAGGAGTAAAGAAATCTCCCGGTGTAAATGGATCACCAGGGATGTCGCCAGGCATGTCAGGACCGGTTGGTGTCATATACGTGTCAGGATCCAAACCAGGAGGTGGTGCAGGTGGTGCACCAACAGTGTCAGGTGTGACAGGTGTGTGAGCAGGTTTGGACGGAACACGACCATCAGAGTTCCAGAAAAAGACACAGCTCCAATTGGACTCCACCAACTTCGACAAGTCGTCAAAAGGATGTGATTGGATATACAACTTAGTTGTATCCTTTTTACGCCATAGAAACAGTAAACCTGCGGTGTTACGGTACCTGACCTTTAGTTGTTCAAAAGTACCGCGCAAAATTGTGGCGTTCTCAAATGCCATGGTAGGTGCAAAAATCTGGCGCATGTGTGAAACATCATGTGCGATATGCAATGACTCCGACCAAGGATTGTACTCATGTCCCTTAGGGAGTGAGTTCACTCTGTTCATAAGACGTCGAACATAAAAGTCCTTCACAGTTACACTGTCAGATTCACTGAAGTGAACATATTCTCGATCCGTATTTTCCTTCAGGAAGAGCTGGAGAGATTCGAGACCCGGAATATCGAGTTCTCCAAGCAGATCTACAGCTACGGTAGTCTGTGCGTGAAACAATCCACGATGGCTTCCCAGCGGCAGAATACAGCGAATAAGCTTGGGACAGAAACGATAAGGATATACCTGAGCTAACTTAGTTCTGCTTCCAAAGCCAGGCGCTGAGCCTTCCAATGGTTGATGTAGGTGTTGTTCACCCCCGAGCTTATTACTACATCTCTTGAACACAGGCGCTAAGACTCCTTCATCAAAATTGTGTAAAAGAGAAGTTGGCTTGTTGTAATAATAGCCGTTAGGGTCTTTCATTCCAAATGAACACATATCAAGAGTGCCATAGGTAACACCATGTTGTGACAAAAGACGTTGAAAACATCTGGTGTACCAAAGAGCTGATGAAGCAGGATTCTCAATGATAAAATGGCCTCCGTGTTCAATCTGAAATATGGCAACACGACAACAAAATTCCAACATCGGAAGAAACTTCTGTCTGCGCTGATCTCGTGCTGCACGATCATGGATATTGGTCATCTGACTCCAAGGAGCACAGTGCGGCGCCATAAAAATGACTCTAGGCTTCTGTTTTTCGACGATGTCCATCGTCCTCTTACGTCCATCACTGGTCAAGATGTCAAATCCGGTTCTCAGGTCAATAGGTTGTCCAACACGCAAACCATTCATTGCAGCAACTTGGCTTAACCGTGCTGAACCTGCGAACAGTTCTAAGAAATCAATCTTGCCAGTCATGACGGGTTGCCATGCATAAGAGGAATATGTGAAGCCTTCCACACCGATCTGGGCTCCGTCGCTCTGGACTAGAGAGCTTGCGTGGTCAGTGACCGGAATATCGGTCCGTTCACTCTCAGAACTCAGAAGTGCAACCGGGTCGAGTGGCACCTCAACATCTTCGATCGGATTGATGTCCTTACGGACCTTGCTGATGTTGACCTTCAAAATTCTGGTGCCTAAATCGATACCAACCATACTGCCGTCAGAACTGATGACCTTGCCCTTGATCCATTTACCACTGTGGGTTCCATCAGACTTTACCTTGGATTTATCTTCTGTCCAATAGTATATCTTATCACCAGGGTAAAATGGACCATCACTCAATTGAAGTCTTGCAGAAATATCTCTTCTCAAATCGTCGGATTGTTTTGCTTCTAGATAAGACTTCATGGCAAGTGTTCTGAGGGCATCTATATTTTTCTCGGGAGAAGGAAGTGAAGCTGTAAGCTGTTCTGGTGTCATGTTCTCTGGATACAAAAGATCTGCAGGTCGCCGTCCAAATGCCATCTCCAATGGAGATACTCCACCAAAAGTAACCATGGAGTTCCTGGCAAGTGATGCTTGTCTGAGGAGTTGACGGTACGTGATCTCGTATCTGGATGGATCCTCAGTCACGGCCTTAAGCATCAGGGTGATCTGCTTTTTGTACATGCGAACAGCTGCCTCTGCTCTATTTGGCCATCGAATACCAGGTCCTAAAGTGATCGGTCGGATATTCTTTCTGTTGTAAAAGGCTTCAAGTTCAGTACCCATGAAACCTTGATCACCGACAAGATACTTAGGATTCAACTGGTATGTCTCAAAGTACTCTAAAAGATGGCCAATCGTTTCTGCTTCAGTCTTGCCGTTACATACGTAAGCAGTGGTCATAGAAGTAGCACCGTCATAGATAATCAGGAAAAGAATTTTGGACTTGTCGTTGATAGCTAGTTCACCATGATCAACAAAGGTGAGTTCTCCAAACGTTTCACTTCTCATACCTGAAATTCTTGATCTTGATGGTGCAATCTTGGACTTCTGACATGTGTCACACTGCTTGACTACCTTTTCATACTCTTCATAGATCTTAGCAGGAATCTTCAAGGCTGATGTTCGTTTCTTGAACTGCTCAGTTGACATGTGATAGTGCTTCAGATGCAGTTTCAAGAGTTCAGTTGGATGAGACAGCTTTTCATGGATTCTCTGCAATGCTAACGGCAGTGTTACTGAAACCTTAGGAGCTTTCTTCTCTCGATGTACTGTTGTTGGTATTGGTTTCACGTCTTCCTTGGATTCTTCCTGAGGATCAGGCTTCACCGGCATGTCAGGTTCTGCTGGAGGTACGTCAGGCTTCTCGGCTCCTGAGCTCGAACTTGGAATCTTCGAATGTTCAAACGGCGTACCAAAATCAGGTGACTTCTCTGTCTTCCGGTATGTCGGAGGTGTCACCTTCTTAGCCGGCGGAGGCATCGAAATGAGTTTTGATGGCGGATCGACCTTGGCATCTCCACTTGCAATGTGCTTGTCTGGCTTCTTGGCCGGAATATCGGCTACAGACTTGTCTTCCTTCACTTCACTTCACTTCGGACGTCTCTTCCTTCTTGCATCCATCTTTGTATGTGTGCTTGCGGTGCTTTCCGCTGCAGGCAGGACAGGCTCCATACGAAGGATTGATTGCAGTAAAACTGTGGTTCGGCTTACGAACTGAGCTGGCAAACATCATGATGTCCAGGACATTATGGTTCGAAGTGCTCACTGGCAGCGAAAATCGCTTCAGGCCGAACAAAGGACAAGTCAGATAATCACCGACTGGAGTATGCTCAATAGACATGCGAAGGTTCCTGAGCTGCTCAACGCTGAAAAGGATTGGAACGTCGCCTTGGTCCAAGATATCTATCGCTGTTGTGATCCACCCTGTGGGTGACTGGTCGTTCTGAAAGTAAATTACCAGCTTCTCTCGGACATTGGACTGTTCACCGTTTGCAAATGAGAATCGACTTGATGAAGGCTCAAAAGAGAAATCAATCTTAGATGCATTGTAGTGTCTCTTACATGCCTTCACGAGACGCATGATGGCGGTCCTTGAACCCATTGCTCTGGCACAGCCGCTGTCAATGATCACGTAGGTCGGGCTGTACCTCAAGTCGATGTATTCAGAAAGCAGGGCATGATGAAATCCATCGTCAAAGTTGACAAAAGAAGAACAGAAGCGTGGATCAATTACTTCAGAACAACCGGAATGTCGGTAGTCTGTACTGCTACCGGCAGGGTTTAGGTGATACGGCTGTGAAACATGTTCTACACCAGTCATCTCTTCTGCATGTGTTCCGTAACGCCGGCAATCTGCTGACTGGTTCATCTGGTCAGGCTCTCGATCTGAGCTCTGGTGCTCTTCATCTTGCGGTCTGTCCGTCTCTCCGTCCGCAAAGTATGTCCATTGTGGCCAAGTGGCTTCATTTGCCTGCCAGACATCTTCAGGATAGTACTGGTCTGTGTGATATCCGTACGAGTCCCATGACCAATTTGCTTCATGTGCACTCCAGGTTTCTTCGGCATTAGTGGATGGTTGAGCTGGTGAAGGCTCTTCGGTGGTTGCAACATTGGATTGTTGAAAGGGATTCTGTTGCTTGCTTTTTCCTTTGCCTTTGAATGCATCCTTTCCCTTGAATCCTTTCTTTCCACCTTTCTTTCCTTTCTTGCCTTTTCCATAGAAACCTGAGTTGTCAGGGTACTGTGCATAATGTGCCCCTGCACCTTTGCCTCTACGGCTAACAAAGCCGGGTCTTCTGCCTTTTCCGCGGCCTTTTCCTTTGCCGCCTTTGGATGGTTTTCTGAATCTTCTACCATGGATTCTTCTACGGGTGTATCCTCCTTTGGCTGCTAACACCCAAAATTCGGACTCTGAGAACAAACTCACAAATCCTTCTTCGCCTGTTTCCTGATCCATCACCCAGTATCCGGATTCTTCTTCCAAGTCTCCTTCATCGAGGACAAGGAAAGTGGATCTTCTTTGCCTGCGGATCGAAGGATCGGCAGTTCCTGTGGCGGTTCCGCAAAAGAGATCAAGGAATAAGCCTTTGACACCTAAGTATGTGTAGTTGTTCATGTTGATCTGACGCAAGGCCATGCTGGCTACAAACCTTTCTCTTTGCTGTTCGTTAAGATCCGACTGAACTAAGAAAATAAGTGACATCAGGTTGTCAGACAATGGAAAGGTGTCACGATGTGCTTGTTTCAAAGCATCAATGTGTTCAGAACGGATTCTTTCTGCGTTTTCTCTTCTTTCTGCGGGATCTTGAAGCCCTTGAAGTAGCATGTACTGCTGTTGCGAGAGGATATCAGTAAAGTTGAAATCATCAGGCTGTGGAACAGTCGAAAGATCTAACAAGCCCCGCAAGCCCATGAAGGCTTCCATGACTTTCTTGCTAGCGACTTCAAAACGAGCGATCCAGCTTACAAATTCCCCGTTTCCGCGCCAGGTCCTGAAGAGCTGCATGAAACGCCAGAGAAAAACATGATTTGCTCCTTTGACAAAGTATGGACGCAGCGTCTCTTTGAAATACGTAATACCGTTTCTTTCATGACGAAGCTGTTCATTGTCGAGCATTTTCTTGTAGTATTCGGCGTTTCCGGTTAGAGCGTTCTTCAATGATGGGCCTAATTTTTCGGCGCTTAACGTGGTGATGTTCACCCAGTCATCAATCAAATCTTCAAACTCGAACCAGGATGACTGTCCATCGAATGACGGAGGAATCTTTGGCGTCATCTTGACACCTGCTGATGGCTGTGCCTCGTACGTCCGGTATGTCGAACTCGAGGACCTTCCATGCTGTTGGCGATGACGCGAACCTTGAGCTGCAAAAGCTTCTTCTGGATCTGTTACGTCAGATAGGTCGCTGTCATGCTCTTCGTCCGTATCTATGTTAAAGATCTGGACCATGGTCTATTTGTTTGACAAGTGACTGACTTGGTTGTCCCCTGTCCGGAATATCGGACGATTCGGCACGAAGGCAAAATCGACCAATGCGAAGCAGGAGACACAAGCTCCGCTACCACTTTGAGGGGTAAGTTCCCCCAGAAGTGGCAGTTGGAATAACTGGACCTGATCGAAAACACCAAGCAGTCAAACACAAGCGGTCGGTGTGCGAGCTGCGGCGAAGCACACCTTTTCTATGGCAGTGAATGCAGTATTGGGCTGCTAAGTCTTGAGCCAAATGAATTATGTCGAAAGCGGACTGAAGAGCTACAGACTAATGTATGTACAATAACAGGTGCTACACACGTATAGTGTAGACACGCCCAGGGGGACCTAGGACCCTACTAAACACAGAGGGAGAGGGAGAGGGAGAGGGAGAGGGAGAGGGAGAGGGAGAGGGAGAGGGAGATGAGGGTGAGAGGGAGATGAGGGTGAGAGGGAGATGAGGGTGAGAGGGAGATGAGGGTGAGAGGGAGATGAGGGTGAGAGGGAGATGAAGGTGAGAGGGAAATGAGGGTGAGTGACAGAGAAGAGAGAGAGAGAGAGAGTGAGAGAGAGAAGAGAGAGAGAGAGTGTGAGAGTGAGAGAGTGAGAGTGAGAGAGTGAGAGTGAGAGAGTGAATGAGAATGAGCAAATGAGAATGAGCGAGGGAGAATGAGAGAGGGAATATGAGAGAGGGAGAATGAGAGAGGGAGAATGAGAGAGGGAGAGAGGGAGGGAAAGAGGCAGGGAGAGAGGGAGGGAGAGAGAGAGAGAGGGGGGGGGGGAGAGGGAGAGAGGGAGGGAAAGAGGCAGGGAGGAAGGGAGGGAGGGAGGGAGGGAGGGAGGCTCCAGAAAACAAGGAGGGTAAGGAAGGCTGGTTATATATGCAAAGGGGCCCTTGCTTTCCTGTGTTATCTGTTGATAAAGACCTAAGATTTGCGGCCTCATCATCGTGAAGACAGCGTCACATGCCATGCAGGAATTTGAAGCAGAGTCCGGAAGCCAAGGCACACCTGGACAAACGAATCAATCAAAGTAGGGCGCGAGGCTCCATCATACTGAACTAGAGGATACTTGGCTTGACTTGGGCTAGCCACATCCAGCCCGAAGCTACAAAAACATGCACATGGAAGTTGAAGCTACTTGAGTTTGTCACGTGTCAAGTCCCTTGAGGCCGACCCCTTTGCGCAACACACTTTCATATCATATGTCAGAGCGCAACCTTCAACATTTCAAGTTGAAGATGCTCGTTGGCAATCCGCTCAGGCGTAGAAGACTTCATTCTGCTCAAAAGTTGCATAGTTGTCCTGCAAACGGAGGTAGTACTCGCAGTCATGCCGCTTGGACCAAACACGAATCCACCCGTCAGGTAAGGGCTTCGCCCCTCTCCAGACTTGGTTCTGGACTTTCTGCCAGTCATCAATTGAGTCAGGATAGGCAGGCAAAGTGTCTAGAACTTGCTTGGGCGAGGCAGCGGGTGTGTTGTTTTTTTGCCATGGGGCAGGTCGACTCATACGAGGAGCACTGCTTGGTGAGCCCTCTGTTCGCCATCGTTTTGTATCTTGCTGGTCTTGAGCGTCCCACTGTTGTTGACGCTTATTCTCTTTTTGCCACCCTTGGGCCTGGTTGCCAGAATTGGAACCCCAGCCTTTCTCACTCTTATTTTCTTGTCCCCAGCCCTTCTGATCTTCCCATGTCTTGTTGTCGTTCTGGCCCCATTCTTGTTTCTTCTGCCCCCAGGAGTCCTTCTTCTCCCATGTCTGCTGGGCTTGCTTACCATTCCATTCATCCTTGGTGTTTTTCCAATCGTCTTTTTTGCCCTTCCAGGCATCATCTTGAGACTCCTGCCCCCACTTTTTGCCTTTCTGATCCCAGGATTTGCTGTCATCTTTCCAATCAGATCCACTGTCCTTCTTCCAAGACTTGTCCTCCCAGGACTTTTCATTTGAACTTGAACCCCACTTCTGGCCCGATTTGTCCTTCTCCCAATCGTTCTTCTGATTCCATCCACCTCCTCCACCTTTGTCCTTCTCTTTGCCCCAACCTCCTTTGTCTTCCCAATCATTCTTGGCTTTCTTATCATTGCCCCAGCTGCTGTTCTCATCTTCCCATTTTCTTTTCTTGTCTTGACCTTTCCAATCATCTTCTTTTTTCCATTCGTCCTTCTTCCAATCATCCTTCTTCCCCCAATCGTTGTTCTTCTGATCATTCTTCTTCCATTCGTCCTTCTTCCAATCGTCCTTTTTCCCCCAATCGTTCTTCTGATCATTCTTCTTCCATTCGTCTTTTTTCCAATCATCCTTTTTGTCGTCCTTCTTCCAGTCGTCCTTCTTCCATTCATCCTTCTTCCAGTCATCCTTCTTCCAGTCGTCCTTCTTCCAGTCATCCTTCTTCTGATCATCTTTCTTCCAATCATCCTTCTTCCAATCATCTTGTTTCCACTCCTGGGACTCTTCTTTTTGCTCTTCACCGTCCCATTTTTGATCATTGTTCCAAGTCTCTTCGGGCGGTGGTTCCACGTCCTGCAACTCCTTCAGCATCTCCAAAGCTGCCGTTTGCTTGTCGGCATCCCAGCACACCACGTTGAGCCGTACACTATCATCAACACCGGCAAGTGTTGTGCCATCATCGAAAAATGCAACAACTCCAAGCTTGTCCGCAACCTCGTTGAGCACCCGCTGAGGCAAATTCTTTTGCTTGTCCTTCTCCACCAGAATGAAGTTGATCCCGTCGATTTCATCAACTTTGGCTGCATCTGCAGCAGCACTAGGATCTCCGAGGAAGGGCTTGAGAAAGGATTCTGCGCGTGCGCATTCAAATGAAGAACCACTAGCAAAGTAGACCACCTGTTCTTCCAGCACAATCTCGCAGCTGGAAGCTGTGCCCAGGCGTCGCAGGAAGTCCTCCTCAAAACTTGCGGAGCCGACACTCATTGAGGTCACCGCAATCCTGTCCCCTTCGAAATTGTGATCCTTGCTATAAGCACCAGGACCTCACATTGCTGATTGAAAACCAACTTCCTAGCCAAAAGCACAAAAGCTTGATGGCAAATACAAAGCACAAGTGTCATTGCCTGCCATTGTTTCTCCTCACTTGCTCTTGTTGGACTCTATTTTCTCTCTCTCTCTCTGTCTGTCTTTCTTTCTTTCTTTCTTTCCTTCTTTCTTTCTTTGTTTCTTGTCTTTTCTTTTCTGTTCTTTTCTTATCTCATCTTATCTGGTCTTTTCTGTTCTTTCGTTTTTCTTTTCTTTCGTTTCTTTCTTTTCGTTTCTGTTCTTGTCTTTTCCTTTCTTTTCTGTTCTGTTCTTTTTTTTTCTTTTCTTTTCTTTCTTTCTTTCTTTCTGTCTTTCTTTCTTTCTGTCTTTCTTTCTTTCTGTCTTTCTTTCTTTCTGTCTCTCTCTCTCTCTCTCTCTCTCTAGAGCTTAGCCATTTGGCTAAGGCGAGCGTAAGGCTCTTGTTGAACTGTATCCGCCATCTTTTGGGGTTTGGTGTTATGGTTGTGTCTTCCTTAGTCTCATTTGTGACTGCCTGTGGGTAGTGGGGCCACTCTTCTGTCATCCGGGGTGTTTCCAGTGGATGTCCCCCGTCCGGCAGTTCTAAGCCTTTCGTGGTCATCACTTTGGAAGAAACTTTCTGTGACAGAGAAGGTGGGGACATTTCACGCTGGCGTCTATCAGGCATCGTATGGATGCAATCACAAAACTGTCCGTTTCGCTTGTTCCACATGCATGCGAGCGATTATTCAAGGAAGCCTGAGCTTTGTGCATCCCTGCATCTAGCATACTTAAGCTACCCCGGGCCTCCGAGGCGCATGTCTAAAAATATCGGGAAGACACTCTTTCTGGACAAGGCACACTTTGCTTCGAGCATGGCCGCGAGGCGAAGCTGCGCTTCATGTCGCTTCTCAGCATCTGCACCGACGATGAGAAGCTCTCGTTGCTCTTGTTTTTGCAACTGCCTCTCTCGTTCAAGTGCTTCTGCTCCGTCCAAGTGCTCACGCAAATTGAAAGCAAGTGCTGTGGTCTCAGTGCCATCTTTGAGTTTCACCTTCATGGTCCTGCCATCTGTTTCGTCTTCCTCATCAGAGTCAGCTGTCCAACTTGAGATTTCCAGAATTGTCGCTTCTTGCCATTCACCTTTGAACTTGCATTCGACCACCTGGTCCTTGGAAAATTCCTTCTTCTGAGTCTGAGTGGCAAACAACTGGGCAGGCTTTGCGAGGGCAAGGATCATTGTGTCAGTGCTATCCTGAAGAGCTTGCAATTCCAGCTTGGCTGACACGGCACTGCTCGCTGGACCAGGAACGACCAAAACACTGGTGAGTTCCCTCAGCACTGGAGGCATCTCGGTGGCTTTCACACGGAAGTCCACAGCAGTCTGCAAAAGCTCTATCAGGGCTTGTGCTCTTGCTCTTTCTTCCGCAGTGCCTACTAGGAATGCCTGCTTGGCATCAGTGTCCTTCCCCATATATTCTAGGCAACTTCCGGAAATCCTCTCCAGCCTTAATTTAATGGCACCCTGTTTGCCTATGAGCTTTCCCAGGTCGCTACCAGGCTTGAAATCTATGATGGTCAACCCAACAGTTCCGTCCACTGAAGATTTGTGTAAGGAGGTCACATGACCAGGCAGCTTGCCATCAATGCGGTTCAAAACCTTCACCTCGCATACCATGCGTGGACGTCGCTGGCCCAAAACCAATAGCTTTGAGGGAGGCGGTGGGGGCGGCTCCACCTTGGCCCGAAGCTCGTCAGTGCCCACCTTGCAGGGAGCTTATGTTGACAGCAATATTCTAAGGCTGAACATGGAACGAGATACCATGTGATTTACTTTCTGCATAATACCATGTCGCGGCTTGAACCTGGAAAGAGTTTGTTTGACTACTACTTTGGTCTTGTTCAATTAGTTTGTCTTTGTCCACCTCAGCTTCACTGCCGTCATGAGCCCACTTGATCTTCACCTTCCCATCCTCTGTCTGCTGGACAACCTGCCAAAGCTGCAACAATCTGAGTGACTTGGGCTGCAAGGATCAACGCAAAGAGCTTGAGACTTTTTGAGAACTATACTAACACAGCTCTAGACTCTAGAGCAAAGGAGTGATCTCATGATCTCATGCATTCCATGCGGGGCCTCGGCATCATGAAAGCTGTCGCCATACTTCGCTTCAATCTTAACACCTTCCTTCAGCTCAGGTAGCTCTGCGGGCTCTGCTGCCTCTGCCGTTTCTGTTGCTTCTGCTTCTGCTGGCTTCAACCGAACCTGGTTGCCCTCCACATCTGCTTCGGAGCCATCAAATCCCCATTTCACTTTGACTTTGCCATCCTCTAAGCCAACAACTTCAGCATCAAACCAACTGCTGCCATATTGGGCTTCAACTTTGTCACCTTGCTTCACTTCTGGTTCTGCACTCTTCTGGCGAAGCTCTGCAGGAGTCAAGTCAGACTCAGAACTGTCAAAGGCCCATTTAACCTTGACACCGTTTTCGCTGGATTCAAGGACCTCCACCTCAAACCAGCTTTCTCCGTACTTGCCTTCAACGACATCTCCTGCTTTGAAGCTTTCAAAGGTTTGACTCTCTTCAGCCGGAGCTTCAGCTTCTTTTGTAAAAACAGCTAGGACATCAGAGGCATCACAAAGATCCAAGAGCTTCGCACCGTCTTTGCCAGCGATCGCTTTCTTTTCGACCGTACCTGGCACCTCTATGATGCAAATGCCCAAGCCATCTCCGTCACTGGAAGTCTCCAAGATCTCAAGCACTGCAGGAGTCAACTCAATCTCCTCTCCGGTTCTAAGAGCACAAAGGGCTTTAGCGCAAAGATCGCACCATCCATGGCCTGTGCCACCCCCGCCAGGTGGTGCCAAGTGTGATTGGGGCACCAACTTCAACGTCCCATTTTCATTGACTTCTGCATCTCCACCGGCAAGACGCTCCAGCTTCCTCAAGCGCCGAGAATCATCCTCTTGGAACCATGAGGCAGCTTCCCAACCAGCCTCAATCTTTACTGGGGCTGATGGATCATCAGGATCAATTGGCACATCTGGTACCTCAGCTGATGGATCATCTTGATGAATTTCACCATCTGCGGCATCCAATTGCATCTCTTGACCCTCAGCACCTTCAGCACCGTCGTCTGCAGTGTTTCCCGTCCACCAGGCATTTCCGTCCTCAGCCTCTGCGTTCATCTCGGCTTCCTCTACATTCGCTTCCGCTGCATCACCTTGCTGCCCTTCTTCTGGCATTTCATGCGTTTCACCCTCGGCATAGGTACCATCAGCACCATCTTCCATCGGCACTTCCTGCTGTCCTTCCTGTCCTTCCTCGTAGTTTTCTTCTTGGCCTTCTTCTGGTAGATAACCAGCTACTTCCGCCGTTTCCTCCGGCAAGTCTTCTCCAGGCTGAGCATCCGTCATTGCAAATGTCAAAACTTGATTTGTTTTGGTTGTGGGTGTGTCTATTGCATGCTGTCTGGCGGCCTACGCTTGCGTGCCAATGTCATGTGCGTGCCAATGTCCATGCAAGCCATTGAGTTGCCACACGTCATCACTTGGCCCAAAATGATCATGGTGTTCAGTGCATGCTGCAAATGTGAATCCAACCACATTGTGCGTAGCTTTCAACCGTCAAACTGTCTTTCTTGAACCCTCCAGCGCCTGGAAGCTCAGACACCTCTCGATCTCAAGGGAGTCACGTCAAGAAGAATGTCCCTAAAAATTTTCAGGTTGGAGCATGATCTAACAGTGTCTTGATTGCTCCATTGCAGATTGGCACCGGCAGCTTCTGGCGCATCTCTGCCAGGAAAGGTCGCACTTGCATAAGTGCTGATAAGCTTCCTGCACATCAAATGGGCCCTGCTGTGGAAAAAAAACACCAGGAACAAACACAGAGCGTTCTTCTTGTGCCTAGCAACTGCTAATCCTACAGGATGGTGTGCAAGTTCACAATTCACGGTATGCCTTCCAACCCTCGGCTGATGGCCTCGCAGGGAGAGATGGCCTTGAGCAAAAGCTTGCTGAGGGGAGATCTGGCCATGCGCAAGAGCCCAGCAATCCTCAGAGTTTTTGTTCCAACGACCTATACGCAATCACAGCAAACCGCAACTGCACTAGACGCAGACCATCAACTCTTGGCCATGCAGCTGCGGCAGAACGCACCACCACTGTGCAATCGCTGTCTTCCCCCTCTGGCTGGCCTTGATGAAGTAAAGGCGCGATTGTAGATGACATGTGTGGGCATCGATGCCGGTGCGACACTGCCAAACACAAGGCAAATCGAATCTCTTAGCTTGTGGCGAACAACCAAGGTGCCAGCACCGCTGTCTCTCAGCACGAAGCGCTCCCCGGCAACCTGCAAAATATAACAACTTAAGAAAATAGAGCCGACAGATTGGCCCAAAAAAACAAAACCTCCAGGGCCAAGCGTTGAGCTGCATCTGGAACAGGGCCCAAGCGTTGCACGATGCCATTCAGCTGACTCAGCCTTTTGATCAAGGCGAAGGACTGCAACAATCCCTTGGGGCTTAGGACATGCTTTTCTCTTCGCTTGCACTAGGCAACCACATGGAGATGAAAAAAACACTCCAACCTGCAAGCATGTCAGCCACCTGCCTTGAAAACATTGTGTGCATGCATTCGTTCAGACTGGTGCTTCGTGGCACACCCATTTTTGACTCCGACGAAAGGCTTGCAAATTCCGCGTCCGTCAAAATGGGCCCAGCTGAAAAGCATAGACCTAGCATGGTTCAAACACCACACTGGAGGCCGAGTTTTCCAGCCCCCTTCCGCGAGCCCCAGCTTGGCTCAGTGCCATTGAAGAATTTGCAAGCATAGCTTGCATGAAAAACGGGTACATTTATAAGGGTCAACAGAGATCTATGATGCGCCAGGAGTGCTAGCAGTATTGGGCCTGCACTGCTCAAAAGGAGGCAGGCGGGCACGTTCACACTCGACGTACCCCCACGCCCACACCACTTTGCGCTCCGGCAGGTCAAAAAGAACATTTAGGGCCTTCAGGTTCCAACCTTGCTCGGGGACCAAGGCCATGGCAACAACCTACACTATGCCAAGGGTGTACAGAAGCATGAAACCTGCCCTCCCAAAAAATGGCACGCACGTTCGCACTCAACGTGCCCTAACGCTTCCTCAGGAAGCGCCCACACGACTGCACATTGCAGAAGTTGCAGAGGGAACCGCCTTAAAAGGACGTTCTCTCATTCCAGGGGATCAATGACAAGAGCAAGGGAAAGTTGTCAACTTCAAAAATGGCCCAGTCGACAGAACAAAGAATTTAAGTAATCAACGAACCTGCAGCAGGGACATGACGCCACTAGTTGGTCCAGCATCAAACACGGAAGCTCCGAGTTTTTGCATCGGGCGTACTTTTGAGACGGTCTCACTGTCTAGCATGGAGAGCTTCGCTTAGCGCAACTCCACAGAACATGACATTGACAACTCAGATTGAAGGCAGCATAGCGCTTCAGCAGGCTGTTCATGGCGCAGGTTCGACTACGACCACGCTGTAGGAAAGGCACGTGAAGGGGGGGGGGCCGACCTGCGCGGTACGTTTCAGTGAGTCGCGGTCCTACGCCTTGTAGTGTGGTTTCAAGGCATTTGACGTGCTCCATGTTCTCTGGGCTCATGGTTTGGCGCATGGCTGTGCCCCAGAAAAAGGGAATTGTGCTGCACAGACTGCGCATTTTCGGTCCCTAGTGTGCAGTTGGAATGTGGGTCACAGGCAAACCACTCCTGAGGCTGGAGTGCGAACGCCCTCAAGCAGATTGGTGGTGAGCACGCTGGCGCCTATGGATGATTTGCTGGCGTTGTCGCGCATCCTCTTCTGTTGCTTCAGCTGATTGAGGCGTGGGGTGAATATTTCAGCTTTCCACTCCGAATAGCCGCCAGTCTTGGTTTACCCGGGAACGCTGAACGCTTCATCAGATTGACGGTGCTGCAATGGCTTGGAACTCCACCGGGCCGCGTATGAACAGGTCTTGATGCGGCCACGCCTGTCTCTCTCTCTCCCCTCATTGTGCCCCGAGGCGCTTGTGGAGGCAGTCAAAGCCACAACCGAGGAGTTGTGGTGGGATAGGGCCACATCCAGGACATCGACCTTCGCCAGGGTACGCGCGGTCAAGGAGTGTGGCGCAGAAGAGGGCATTGCATCAGACTTCGCTGCAGCTCAGGTCTGACTGGAGGCCCAGCAGCGCAATGCTACGCAGACTTTGTTGGCCGGCGGACGCGCATTAGGAGCTGAAGTGGGCAGTTTGGCGCCCCAGATGGCAGGACCCACGATGAAGATGTATGGCAAGTGCTGATCGCGAGTCATTTTGGTTTCAGGCTGGCGCTTCGGGCCAGCACAGTGATATTCGAGCGAGATTGAGTGAACGCTTCCTCCTGAACTATAACAGACTGAACATGGAGGCGATCGTCGCCGAGGGATGTAGATGGAGTGATCGTTGGCACAGGAGCGCGTTTGGTGTCGGCTAGCCCGATGTTGTCAAGGTTTGGCCCGCTTGCGACGGATCTGACAAAGGATGTTGCTCGAAAAAGGCAGCTGTGGTTCCTCAGTTTGGTCGGGTCACCCGTCTCAAGCTTTGAAACCTTGTGTGCTCTGGCTCTCAATAGTGCTGAACACGTCCCTACGCGCTGTGTCCATGGCCTTGTCATTCCTCTTGAAAGGCTGACAGGAGCATGACTTTCCGGGCTACCCTCACGCAGTGGCGGGTCCCCGCTCATGGGCGGACCTCGGCCAAAGGCTCCTGGCCACGCTGGGGGCCTTCCGAACATCCAGATTTCTCAGCAGGTCTTGTGGTTCTTTTTGGGCCGGCCACACCTCATCTTGCTTTGGCTCCATCCGTAGCTTTCGACTGGCACTGCACTTTTCCCAGGGTCGCTGGTCACCTGGTGACATGACAGCTGGAGAGGGCTGAGCTTCCCACTTTCATCTACAATTTGTTGATTTGCTGTCTTCAGACCAGGGCTGAGTGCCTGAGGATCCTTGACTCGCAAGTCTTCTTCCAAATTCCAGCTCATTCACTGCAGTGGGGCCGACCTTTATCTCAATGAGCCAGGATGTTTAACCCTTCCATCTGACCCAACTCTGGGGCTAGAGGAGTGCCAACTTTGTCTCTACCAAAGGCCTGGTCAACCATGCTCTCTCCCAACCGGGCGGTTTGCGCACGAAGGTACACCCCAGATAGTCGAACACTCGGGCAGCCGCTGGGATCACCATCGCGGAGGTGAAAACATATTGGGGGCTGCCCACTGGATGGCGAAAAGGTCTGCCGGAGCGCTCATTGCCCTGGCTCCCCTCATGATATCATCGAAAGAATTGTTCTTTTGTCCGACAAACTCTTAAGCGTCCCGCTGGACATGCCACGGCCGCTCCCGTAGCCCTCAAGGACTTGGGGCACCATTTTTTCATGTCTTTTGTAGATTAGCCACCCCCACCGAACTGCCGGCAAAGCCCTGCAGCCAGGGGGAGCGCTTCGTTCCCACTGAGCCGAAACTCCGCGCGTCATCACTCTTGCATACATAGAGAACATATATATATATATAATTGTATGCATATAATATGTATACATATACACACAATCATATGTATCTATACATGCATACATATGAGGATAATCAAGCTCGACATCGGCAATTGCATTCCCAGTCACAAGGTGCCGTTGACAGAAGATTGGTCACCCATGTCGAGTCTACAAATCAATGACCGAAGAAACAGGAGGGAAATATCTCCATTCTGATGAAGGATCGAACTGCTAGGCTGCCAATCAAAATGTGGTTCATCTGCATCTCTGAATGGTTCTGAATTCTTTTTTGAAAGAATGATGAGACTTTGGCAATACATGACCTAGCCTATCAGTAGTTTCGCTACTCCAAGGGTTCCAAGCCCCAAGGCCTGTGATTGACCTAGTCAGTCACTGCATTGACCGTTTGAAGCACGCAAAACTGTCGTGAGATCCAATAAGAATCTTGAGTGCCCTGAGGCTACCTTGAGCGTCAACTGGCTTGTCTCACATCAGGGTGGGTTGCACACTGAATCACAAAGGCAGCTATATAAACAGTCTTGGTGGAGACTTTCCAAACAGCCTGCAAAGACCTGCAAAGAGCATTGCTTTTCACAACTGCCATGGACGATTCGACCCAACAGCAGAGCCACTCCCAAGTCGGCTTGGCACTGACTGTTGAAAACTTGTCATCCATAAACACTTGCGGTCTACAGGCTAGCATGGCATGGTTGCTTTGGCAAGCCTGCAATGCTGCAAAGAAAAATCTGCATCAACTCCTTTGCCTTGTCAGCACAGGGGGAAAGAGCTAATCCCGCCCTTGTCGCTCCCTGAATTGTCCGCTCTCGTCCGCATTGGCAGTAATCACATGTTCCCGCTCGACCTGAGGAATCGGCTTACAAGTCCATGTGCCAGAACAAAATGCAGGTTGAATTGGGTCCTTTATGGGGCTCTAAGGAATGAAAGCTCACACAACACTTCCTCATTTCAAAACCACAAGACCGAAGCTCCTGGAGATGGCAAGTACTCTTTTTTCGCTATTCTTGCGTCTCTGCGTTGGTTTGTACTAGATCATGTGCTAGTGCCTTGTGAAGGATACTGTGTCCCCAGTCAGGTTGAACATAGTGTAGTAGTGCGCCCACAAAGGCAGTCCAATGACTAGCAAAGGGTCCCAAAAGGCTTGCGGCGGGTCCAGGACACCAACAAGTCCCTCGGACATGAGTTTCGTCAAGTTGAAGTCGAGAATGACGGAAGCTTTGGACACACGTGCACCTTCCAAATGGAATTCCAGCTTTGCTTGCTGGGAAAGTTCGATTTGCAGCAAGCTGCGCAGCTCAGAAGGCAGCAAGTGTGTTGGAGTGCCTGTGTCAATAATGCACGCCCGAGCGTGCTTCGTACAGTCAATTCCAGCAAATTCCGCATCGTTGATCACGATCTTCTCAACATTTACATTGTACCACCCAGATGTTCCAGTCCCTGAATCCAGCAAAAGTGCTGTCGGGGCATAAGGACTGTAGTAGGGCGCCTCAGTAGCTGCATCTCCCAAACGTAGACTGCCAGTGAGGCCGCCAGACCAGTAGATACCAAAAGTCTCAGATCCCCCTCGATTCATGCGCAACTCCTGCATCAGGGGTGGCAACAATGTTGACGTTGTAGACGGGCAGAGGATCTCTATGTCATTGGCCATCATCGAGCAAGAGCTTGAAAGGTCTACAGAAGAGGGATACGCCTTGTTCCTTTTGCGGTATGCAACTCCGAATATGCCTTCGCTAGGCATGTTTGTGCAAAGCCAAGGTGCACAGGAACCTTCAGCAAAAACCGCATAGCTGGCATCAGAAATATGTACAGCACTGCCAGCTGTGCTACCTTCAATTGTCAACTCTCCATTGAAGAAGGGGCCCACATATCCATCACTGAAGTGGCTATTGGAAGAAGAGGGACCATACTGCTCACAAGCCTTGAACTGGGTTGGCTGGGACAGCGGCAGGACCTCTGGCAAGCTTGTGTTGCAAAAGGCCACAGTGGAGGATCCAGTGTCTAGAAGCAACCGCCGAGCGGGAAGTGTACCAAGTCTTACTTGAAGCAAAAGCCGGTGAGATTCATACTCAAGCATCAGGGCGTGCCCTTTGAGTGCAGACGTCTTGGCTTGCAATAATAAAAGCCCTGTGTCTTCCTCACATGCCATGCAAGCTTCACTTGCTGTTCCAAAGTGTGCTGCTGCCAGCCAAGCCAAATGAATCAGACCCATGCCGCTAATTCGGGACAGTACCTATCTGACTTCGATCGTGAACGCCTGCACGAAGTGTGTCTCCATACTATCTTTGCAGGTCACAAGTGGTGTCAGGCAATGGCTTCCTAAAGCAAGTCTTGATATACAGTAGAACTGTTGCCTCATGATTTTGTTTGCATCCAAGGGACGAAGCGCAACCCTGGATAAGCTGTAGTACTGCGCTCCTCTTGTGAAAGCGTCACCTTGGCACTGCGGCCATATTCATGAGCTTTTGAGTCGTGAGACCTTCAAGTCAGGATGTCTTTGCCGAAAAGCATCAGTGTCCAAGTATACTTGATTGGGGTCGATGAGAAACTGCTTCCTGGCACCGTGCATTTGGTCAATTTCCATTGTGATACATTGGTTGGTTTCTTTTTCTTTGGACTTGAATCTTGCACGCTACGGGAACAACAACGGTTTCATCTGGCTGATGATCGCCTAATGATGCGTTTCGCCACCAAGAAAGTATTCTCCTCGGCTGCTCACATGAAGTGCTGGCTGCGTGTCACTACTGCCCTGAGCTTCCTGATCTGCGAAACCTTTCAGAACGTCCAGAATGTGCAAGAACGACCCCTTGCACCCCCGCTTTGGCCGGGCATCGTCCGGCCGCAGCTTGGCACAAGGTACCAGCACTTTGTCGTTGATGTACTTTCCAGGGCCCTCCTGGCAGGTCGAGAGGATAACTAGCAGCAATAAGTAACTAGTACTCCCCCCAGACCGGTTGCACAGCAGACCATGCTACTTTCTGCCATAAAGAAATTGACATGCAGCCTGCTCAGCTCTGTCTCAAATCGGAATCTACTCTGATCCTGCTTGACTTGAAAAAGGATCTCTCCATCGCTCTTCTGCATGCACAAATTCACCACCCTTGGTTAAACCGATTTCCCATCATCAGCCAGCTCAAGCAACTCCTTACGCCTTTCATGAACCTGGCGTAGGAAGAACAACCCCAAACCAAAAGTCAGATTTGCTGTTCCCAGCACTGGTTAAGTGTCCAAAAAATTGACATCAAGAGCAAGGCCACTTGTAGTGAGCACATAGACCGGCGAAGTTGAGCAAACAAACTATCTGCATACCGGGTGTCTCTGAGACCACGTAGCCAGCACCATTCCTTGGAACAGCATGGCAGCGCTACTGTAACAAAAATCGGGCAGCACGGCTTCATGCTGCCAAAGCTGCTTGTCCTTAACAATGCGCACATCACCCTTTATCAGCTCTTCCGAAAATTCCTTCAGTGTCTTTGCACCATTTTGGCCATACTGGCTAACCTCAACTTTCTCCAGTGCTCGGACTTTCTTGTCTGGCTGGAATGTTTCACCATCATTTGCACGGCTCCTGGGCTTCCCAGCGTCTATCTTCAAATCAATCAGGTAGTGTTTGAGCTCATCCTCTTTCAGCCCAATGGGCGCCTCCCACGCTAAAGATCGGACTTTCAGCTCGATTGCGCCTGCTACCCACGCACACAGATCTGCCGAGACCAGGCACCTGAGGTTGTTCCTGGTCATCATTGTGAGCGCCACAGGTGCACGAATCGATGGAGCCCCACGGTGCAACGAGTGATAGAATGGAAAGAGCACTGGGCGGAAGGATATATAGGAGGAATGGGAAAACTAAATGGAGAACTGCCCCTCATGAATGCGCGGGCCAGCGACAACGCCAAGCCTCTGAAAAAGTTTTGCCGTCATATACAGATATAGAGGAAGAAAGGCAGATACAGAAATCGATAGAAAAGTAGACACAGTATAGAGGGGATGAGGATCTAGATGAACGTGACATAGGCCACCGCAAGCTGCCACATCCAATATAGTATTCTGGCACAACATTTGATGGAGGAATCTCGCTTGCTCTCATGCTTCCCTTTTTGCTGTATAGTTCAAGTCACATTCACGTTTTGTCAAGCAAGCCACTGGCATTGATATCCAGAGTTAGCCGTTCAGTTATGCAACATACTGAGTGCACAAAAATTTGCAAAACTTCCGGGCACAAATATAAGCAAGTACAGGACGTG
Organism: Durusdinium trenchii; assembly: GCA_963970005.1. Lineage (NCBI taxonomy): Eukaryota > Dinophyceae > Suessiales > Symbiodiniaceae > Durusdinium > Durusdinium trenchii. The sequence continues at coordinate 47,200 of CAXAMN010004925.1, read as the reverse complement.
AAAGCACATTGAAACATATGAGCGCCGGACGAAATCTGTTGTATATCTAGCCTGACGGCCTAGAATGGGTCGGCCCCCATCGGGTTCTGCAGCTTTGTAGGTATGGCTGCAACACAGGCCCACTTGTTGCCCTCAGCAAGCTTGGTTGGCGGCATCAAGCTTGCCATATTCAGCAAGCCAACTGTGAGGGCACGAATGAAGTAGTAGTGGTTGTACAAGTTGTGGGGAAGTTGCTCTTCCATGGGCAGAAACATATTCAAAGTGGGCATCGGTCAGCATCGGTTGGGCACCGCAGTGAGAAAGCTATTCAGTGGGTGCGGCAGCTCGTCTCAAGACCCCTACACCTACCAAAGGCACCTTTCGCAAAAGCTGTGGCCCCCTTGCAGGCAGCAGCCAAGGGCCAGCAGCAACTCCATCATCCAGTTGCCATTGGGCAACAACAAGTTCTTTCAATTCAGCTGCAAAACAGGTCCGCAGGCGTACGCATCTCAAACTGAGAAGAGCAACATATCAAGTTTTTGCACAAGCCACACATGTAGCGTGGCAGCGTGCTTCCTTAAGTGGTTGGTACGAGTAAATCGAAAGGACATCAATAGAGGGGTCGGCCCCCATTGGTCGTGCAGGTCCGATGCAGGTTTCCCGGATGCTCATATAGAGGAAATGATACCGAGGTGCAACCTTATGTATGCCCAAGATGGTTTATACAAACAGAAGATGCCCGTAAGCCATGGGTTCAGCCAGCGCAGGAACTCAGGCCCGAACCAGGACCAACGAAGAAACTTTCGACGAGCTGCCCACTTCAAGTTTCATGTGGCTGGCCTAACCGTTCTGCGCAACATTCCAAGCACATGACCAAGAGCCCTCAAACAATGATTTCAATCCTGGCAACCCAAATCACGCCTCGGCCTCCTCCTCTGTTATCCAGCGCAAAGTCCTGCGCACAACGTGCCATCCCAGGCAGGCACGTGTCCAAAAGGAATTGACAGGAATTGATGGGGGCTGATGGGAGCTCATGGAGGAACAAGCGGCGCTTGCCAACTTTCTCCTGTGACTCAGACACAAGTGTTGGGGGGTATTGACGTTCAAGGACTACATGGACTGGCTGATGTGGGCACAGTACATGCGGATATCACGTACCTGCTTGATTTGTGAAGGTTGATAGCTGTGTCTCCCGCTCTTGGTTTTCAGGCTGGCCATGTGGAGGTATATAAGTCCACTGTCATCCATCAGTATGTGCACCTCGTTTCGATTTTGAAATATATTCAATTAAAAAATGTTGGAGCTACACACTGCACTTAATGACTTAATGGCTGAACAGCTAAAACACGAACACGAACTGCTTGCTTCAGAAAACAGCCAGCCGCTTTGGCTTCGCATAGCATCATGTAAGTCTACCCGGCTACCCCTCTCCAGACGGAATCTGGTCAATGAGGGAACTCTTCACCAGAATTGCATGTCAATTGTGGTCGTGGAGTCGCGGCTCCTGCTGTCTACTTCAGGTGATGATGCTATGGACCTATGGACACGGTGCAAATCAACCTGCCATGGCTGCTATGAGCACTTAATTGTCACCCATATTCAACGGCTGGGCACGCTGGTTCCAACGCGAGCCGAGAGGATTGAACGACTGAGGAGGCCTGACAGCTAGTCAGGCCAAACTTCTTCGTAAGTTTTAGTAAAGGGGACTAAAACTGTTTTCCTGTACCGAACCCTCGAGAGGTATGTAAATCTCAAGGGTTGCATGAATCACTGAGCTACTTCAACCATCGGCTGGGACGAACGCGATGACCATTGCCAGGATAATTTGGACAACTTCTCAAGATCCGCTGAAACAAACACGGTGTTCTTGCTTCCTGGTTCCGAAAATTTCATCGCTCTGTTCTTTATGACCCAGTCCGATTTGTCAAATGGTCGACAAGAAAGGCAAACTAGTCAACTTCAGAGCAAGGGAGTCTAATGCATTTGAACCCCTACAACAATCTCAAGGACCCCCACCCATTACACCGCACAATAAACTTTTCGTATTTTGAACCAAGCGGAACGTGGCGGAGCAGAGAGCTTTTGAGTCCCAAAAGAAGAGGGAAGACTAGGTTGAGGTCTGGTGGAAGTCTGGTGGAAAATACAAGTTCAAATATATATATAATATAACGAAGGATGACGGCAAGGGAAACCTCATTAGTAGAAGTGACACTTGAAGGCGCTCCTACAGTGGGGGAAGCGGTGCATTTGCCTGGCTTAGGAGCCTCAAACCACGCAAGAAAAGGTTGCGCTTTTACGTAAAATTTTGTAGGGGAGTTGGATTTGATTTCATCACATTTATATAATCTTTGGACAAAATCTCTCCTTGTGCAGTTGCGCTCTTTGGCACTCCAGCCCCTGCTATCCAACCCAAAGCGGTTGCGCAATTCTGCATCCTTGCCGGGAAATCAGCACAAGTGCTTTTCATCAACTGAGCAGCAGACTAGTCTTTAAGCAGTGCAACTGGAGGGTCGAGGGTTTTTCGTCCCATGAGTTCGACCAAACATGTCACTGTGTTTCAGTCCTGCGAAAACACATGGCCATGGATGACTTCCTTTCCTGGCAGCTAGTGCCAAAACAACAGCTGGGTGCACTGCAGCGCACAAGCATGGCAAGGTCGAAGAATGTTATGCCAGAACCTTTGCCACCGAGTAGCGGTAAACGGTATACAGGCCGGGGTAGGATGGCGAGTTCTGCTCCTCTTCTTCCAAGACTACATCATCGTCCAGGACCACCTCTGCTCGGCACACCATCATTGATCTCAACATCTCTGAGCCACCAAAGTCTAGCAAAGTCCAGGGTCTAGCATGAAATCCGTGGATGTTTGGCTACAGTACTTCCAAGCTGTTCCACCAGCCAACCTGCCGGGCAATTGGCGTAGGACCCACTATGACTGTGACCTGAAGCCTGCCCGTAAGACACTCTCCATTGATAATCTGATATGTGTGAGATGTGAACAAAATTCCTGGGAGAGGTCTAATAGGGGCATAGGGAAATGGCAAATTAGCAGCCTTCACAGAAACCGTCGATAGAAGCCCTGAGTGAGGCGAAGCGCTCAAAATTCAACGTTTCATTATTTGTGATAACCTGATATAACCTGCATCTATGTATATAATATATATATATAGATACGTACACTACACGAGGTTCACGCCGAGTTCGTGCTCTTTTTGCGAGGCACGATTGACGGATCCAAGTTCAATGTCTCCTCAGGACCAAAGAAGAACGATCCAAAGTTCACAAGCCAAGAGCCCAATTCCCTTCCCAGAATTGGAAGAAACGTCCTCCAGAATGCGGCGCGCAGTCTGGGTCACATTCTCGTACGTTTCCTCGCTCCAGGAGCTACAGCCGCATTCAACTCGTGTGATCGAAGGACAAAGATTGTCTGCAGCATTTTGAAGTGGGATGAGCACCCCTACCTACCTATTTGGGAATATTTTAGGTGATGTTTCTGACGTCCTTCTTGCTGCCTGGCAATCGCCAAGTGCTGCGTCGACGACCATCTGCATATAGCTCCTCCAAAGCTTGGGTCAGGGCCCACCGATGCGAGTCATGCCCATGGGTCACCTGAAGGAAGAAAAAGTGTGGACCGCGGACTTCAACCACCGTTGTTTAGACTACCTGTCAAGCCTGTCAAGCTGTTGAAAAATACGCCGTAATTTGCGTAGCATGAGCCAAAGGCGCTGGATGTATTGCAAAGAAGCTGCATGAAACAAAAAATCCGACATTGGCACTTCCGCTGTGCTGGTGGTGTCAGCCCTCCTCTGCATCGATCAAAAGACGTTCATGGTCATCCTCAGCTTTACCAGTGATGTGGCTCAGGCTTGCGAAGGGCCTTTAAGCACCTATGCTAGAGGAAGTTCCTGCTTGGCTGCCAGGCGAAAAGCTTGAGCAAAACGACGTCCACCACACGCACGATCTTCCTCACAAAATATCAACCCGAACTTGATTTAGCTCTCTTGCGATTTATTTTTCACTGCTGAATGCACAACACAGAACTATCGAAAGTGCAATCAAGTATCTTGTAATCGGCCGCATCCAACCTTTGGAAGGAGGAACGGCACTTCTTGCAAAAAAGTGGATGCACCATGCACTCTGAGTGCAAACAAAGTACATAAGCCTTGAGGAATCACTTTGGACTTCTTGTGCCAAGGCTTCCAGTGACTTGGCTCCTCCAACACCAAAGCATGCCTGATTACACCGAGCAAAAGCCCACCGTGTCGACATGCGTTCAACTAGACAAATCACAGGAACCTATAAGTTCTGAACCAACAAGGAGCAAGTAGCTACTAGGGGCTCCTGGCATCGCTACTAGTAACAAGAAGCTAGGGCTCTGGCCTTACTACTAGGAGCGACGCTACTAGGGGCTCCTTCGCGCAGCAGCACAAAGTGGCCATATAGCACGACTTTCGGGGAGGACGAGCCAAGAGGACTGAGTGCACTGCTCATACCCTGACTCACCACACGGGGCATCCAAGAAAAGAATCTCCCAGGTATAAGTTAAAGATGCTAGTTAAAGTCGGTTAAAGAAAACCTTTGTGGGTCACCCATCATCTGTGGTAGGAGTGGCCTACTCGGAATGACTCGTGCATATCCAAGATGCCGTTTTGACATTGTGCTCCTCCAAAAACTTGGCCAGGAGCCTGAGGGCCAAGTCACAACCCAAAAGCTGTCACGTGAGCCTTGAGGGCCCTACTCCCAACTTTGATAGGCAGTTAAACCTTACAATTCCTGCCAAGGTTCGGCAAATCCAAGTCTGGAAGTTGAAACCTGGAGCGCGGAACTGGATGCAAAAATGCTGGCAGTCTAATAGCGTGGTGTCAAGCCAGGTGGCGCTTCTTTCTCCGAAGACGTGCCGCCTTGCAAACCTCGTGCTTGAGCGTGGCGACTCTACGGATCGAGACGATCCAACCCCACAGCCCTACACTATGTGTCGGGACACGATGTCGCTTCAAGTGCGATGTAGGGTTCTGCTCAATGTGTTGAATCTATTGGCATCTATTGGTGAACATTGCTTGGATGCGTTGCCTACTTCCAAAATTGCTTGCACCATCGAATTCACTCAAGGCACGATGAAAACTCTGATGTTTCCTCATCTCGGAGCCTTAGATGTCCGATAAAGACACGTACAACAAGTAGGCTTGCATGTAATTTTATATTATCATACACGGACAAATCAAGTAGCCACTCACGAACACCGAGACAGCAAGGACTTGACAATGCGTCAGGATCGGCGAAGCGAACAGAACACGAGCAAAAAACTTGCAGAGGAAAACCTAAGCTGGAAGGCCAAAACTGCAGCCTGGGCACGAGGAAGCCACTTGTAGAAACGGCGCACGCCCCTGCGGTCCTTGACTGCGAACTCATGGTTGTAATGGTTCCTTAGGAAGTCAACCAAGACTTGGACATAACATGCATGAGAGCACATCTAGACCAAGTGGTCCAAGTGTAAATCCATCTGAGCGGAGGTGCTGAGGTCTTTCGTCTTTCATCCAGGCTCTCGTGCACATTGGAAATGCTTAGCAAGCACAAAGTACTATAGCTCTAGCTTCAAGTGGCTCTTTTTTGCTCTAGAATCCTGTGTCCATTCAAGAGCTAAAATCTGCAAATGCTACGCATGTCATAGCATTTCTTGTATCATGATACCCTAGCAGCTCCAATCGGGAACTATGTGATGGGGATATGTTGTTGACTACATAGGTGCACTTGGCAGTGCCGCAACCAATGGATGGACCAGTGAGCGGCTACCACAAGTCCTTTTCCAATCCCAACTGTGTTAAATAAAAGTGCTTAATGATCTTAATGCTCCGGTAGGAGGAGGGATCTCCGTCACGAAGCGATGCAAATTACCCAATGCTCAACCACGGGCACCGCAGAATCTGCGACTTCTCTTTGGAATCCTGAAATCGCCGCCATTGCCCCTCAGCACAACACCACTAAGGAAGTCCAAGCAAATTCTCACAACATAATCACCCAAAATTGAGTTTCGTTCACATACTGCATCACAGCCGCTTGTTCGCGGCTCAGGGACTTTTGAACATGTTCCTCTTCCATTCGCGCAAGCAAGGAAAGGCGCCTCCCAGTCACTGATCAGCACAAGCCAAATGCACACCGCAGGATTGAGTTGGGACATGGATTATAATAAACTCACCGGGAAAATCATGGGGAATAGCACCCACACATATCTTGAGCTAACCTCGAAGAATGTCCGGGAGAGTTTGTATCCCACTTGACCTGCGCTTGATGCCATGGTCCACACGCTCGGTGAAGGCATCTGACTCCAACGCTTCGCCCTCTGAAGTGTTCCTTGAGCTGTGCACCCGAGCAAACTGAAAACGCGGAATCGTGACGGTCTGTCTCTTCTATGATCTTCTATGCCTTATAGACCCGCAGGCGATACGTGCTCCAATGCAAATCACACATTTCTCCCCAAGCAGAGATACAAGTCAGGGAGGTACAAGTCAGGGAGACGCAGAAACACAACTGCCTATGGGCCCCGTGAGCCTATCAGGCAGTTCTGCATCTGCACGCCAGGAGGACCAAATCCCAATCCAGCTTGGCTGTGTCAGTTGCACAGCGCTTCCGATGTCCACTGAAAAATCGGTATGCAAATTTTGAATCCTGACCCCCTTCCGATGTCCCCTAAGGAAATTATTTCCCCCAAAAAGGTTGGCTTCTGACGCCATGCTGCGGCCTAATCTTTAAATAGAGAAGCTCTCGCTCTATCTTTTCCTCAGCCAGTGTCTCTGACATGGTGTGAGGTGGTCAGCCATTCAGGCTTTCGTACCCGTCTTCCCCGCCTGTTCACAAGAAGCGCCAAAAGCATCCTGTTTGAAAAGAAGATTCCACACCTTCTCGGGAAACCTTGAGTTAAAGAAACACTAAGCTGTAGCAACGCTTCAAAATTTTCCATGGCTGTGAGGATCGTGGCTCTGGTATCCTCATGGATGTCTGTCACGAACGCGCTTGCAGCCACTTCCTGAAGGTAGATGTCCATTACCTTCAGCAACAGCCACCTGCCGCGCCGCCGCACCAATTCGGCCGATTCTGTCAGGCCTATCAGGTACGTTGCCCCTCCGGGGCCGAAAGAGGCTAGCGTCAAAGGCTTCTGCTGGTTCACCACTTTGATCGGCAGGCCAAGTCTTGTCAACACCTTGTAAAGGCGATGCCTCACAGTCGAAGGCGAACCAGGCCACACTTTCTCATGAGGTTTCAACCTTCCCAGGCCAATCCATGCAACTTGAATCAAATCTGGAGGTTCCAGTTTGCTCGACTGATGACGAGCTGCACGGAACCTCGTCTTAGGTTCAAGGATCTTGATGAGCACGTGGTCGATTGAAAACCTCACGTCCTGGGGGGATACAATGTCTCGAAGACATGCGTTCAACAGCTCACCGCTCCTGAGCAGACATGGCGAACAACGCTGCTTCCCTTGTCCAACCCCACACAAGGCATGTGGAGAGGACAGCCAGCAGCACTTGTGCGGGCATCGCCCGATGGCGCTCCACCGGTTCAAAGCTTGTCCACATGGCACATAGGTCCCATGCCTGTTGAAGTGATCTTCGTAGCACCGGCCTCCGAGCACTGACCAAATTAATGGTCTCCGACAGGTGGTAGTATGGCTTTCCTTTTGCAAACAAGTGTCGCCCGTACCTGGTGAGGACTTCATTGATCTTGTCAAGGTCAGGGGGGCTTGATTGAAAAATTGCATCATAGCACATACCCTCTTCTCGAAGCCAGCAATTGAAAGCAGCTCCCAACTGACTTCGGATCGAAGTCGTCAGAGGCGTCACTCGCCTTCCATCGGGCAGTTCAATGCCCTCTCGCTGGCGCATCCGCTCGGCATCTCCATGGCGCGCCCCTACCGCCCGGGCCACATCACTAGAAGCTAGGAGGGAACAAAGACCAACCACCCAAGTGACGAGTTAAAATCCATGAGAAGACCTGGGTCAAAGGAGAGAGACGGGCCATACTTGCGCAAGCAGCTAGGCTCAAGCAGCGAGTCCACGAGGGACAGAGCAAGATGCAAAGACGGAGCCAATTTGAAGTCCACCTCCTCAAGCTGAAGGACGCGACCCACCTCAGCTCCTCTTCTGATAGCTCATCACTGAAAGCTCGGAGAGCATGAGGGATCATTGTATCTCTTGTGGGATGGTCAGCCGGGTTCCATCTGGTAGGTGCAAAACATCCTGATTGATACAGGCCATATGCTAGCGAAAGCACGCTTGCCCTCTTCAGAAGGAGTCTCAAAGCTCCAGAAGCGCTTTCCCCTGGTCAAGGCGCGCAAAGCAACATTTGAATCAATGAAGCTCACAAAACGTAGGTCTCCTCCTCTGAGTGCCTCTTGCTCATAGGCTCGAAGAGCGGCAGCCATCTCAAGGACGTTGATATGAGACTGGCCTTTCCAAGTCCAGCTAGCGCTCACTTTCCACTCAGAGGAGAGGAGGACTTCATTTGATAGCTGGTCCTCCAAGCCAGGGGGCACAAAGGATTCTGCATGAGCTTCTCGGGCAGCAGATACGTGGGCAGCAAAAACCCTTGCCAAAGCCAAAGCCAGACCATGGCAATACGTTGCCCTCGGCTTGGTGAACTTGCCCTCGATCCGAAGATGCTTGTGGTCCCTGGAGCATTTCTTGGCCAAAGACTGAGCCGACATCACCACAGTCAGGAATGCAAACTCCTTCTGGTGGACAGAACCATAGGCGCAAGAAGCCAGATGCACTTCATCGGCGCAAAGATCCCTCGTCTGTTTCCACTGAGGTGTCCACCTCAGCTTTGACCTTCTAGGGGTCTCCATCATGCCCGGGGTCCTCGTTCTCTTGCCCACCATAAGGAGCCCCATGCATGAAAAAGCCATGTTGTTACCATGCACCACTCGAGGATGTTTTCGATCAAGGCCCAAAGGCTTCTTGTAAGTTCGAGGACAAGGGTGGGCTGCTGGAGAAAAGGTAGTACATGGTGGAGCAGCAAGAAAAGAGCGGAGGCGCCCCTCTTCACACATGAAGGCCAGCCAGCTAAACACTCGAAGGTCAGTGATGTCATACTGTCTGGAATAGCTCAGGTCAAAGACAGGTCCAACAGCATAGCCCATCTTCGCTAGCTCCTTTGTCACGACACCAGCCCCTCCACAGAGCTCAATGAAGTCAAAATCAAGGCCCAGAGGCCTAGAAACTTTCTCATCCAAGACCTCCCATTCAAGACCCTCGTCTACCTCGTCAAAGAAAGCATCTTTGATCCTGTGTAAAGCTGCACTCCGGCTGGGAAGCATCGGATTCTTCGCTTTCTTGGCAGCAGTCCTCCATAGCACTCGAGACATCGAAGCACTCACTTCCGTAGCCACAAGCCCTCCCTTGGTACAGGAGGAAGAGTCAGAAGCATAGACTGTCAGACAATGTCTGAGAATGGGACTGCAATATTGGACGCTGCAAGAGGCCCCAGGCAAGCAAGAACTAAGAACTCCTCAGCGGCAGCTCGGGACAAGCAGCGCAAACGAGGTTGATCCGGGTTCAACGAGAGAGGGTCAATGACCTGGAAGAGCTTGTTGATGTGCGCCATCATGGGCCGCCTGTAAAGAAGCGTAGAGATCCATGACCCAACCAAGGATGAATGCAGGGCATCAGAGGTGTAGGGCAAATTGGCCACATGAGCGCTCAACATCATGAGCCCATATCTCTTCTCGGCAGGGGCTCCCAGCGAGACAATGCCCTTCTTGGCCATCTCCTCAGAAGACACAACCTCTGTCCCGATGATCTTGTACTTCAAGGAGTCGGCCACTTCTTTGTCATCGGACCCGAGGATCTTCTGCTCTGCATAGGCCTTCTTGGCCCGGTTGAGTACCGTTTTTGACATATTAGGCTCCTCATAGCGATCCCCTTTGGCCCCACAGAGAGGTTCGGCTGACAGGCTGAAGAAGTCATCAACGACGAGGCCGGTCACAGGCTTGTTGCGTAGGATGCTCTGACTGGCGCACAGCCTATTCACAGCGGAGTGCGCTCCAGCCTCTTCCAGCATCATAGCATGCGCGCAGCAGGCAATCTCAACTCCAAGATGGTGGCTTAGGCATTCCCAGAAAAGCACCTGCTGTCTCACGGCTTTGCTTCTTCTTCTGTCCAAAATCAGTCAGAAATTGGTCATAGGCTTTTAGGCCAAAGAAATCACCAAGCGCAAAAGCCGGATAGATGGTGTTTGAGGCAGCCCTCTGGCGATAAAAATCTCTGCGATCAGCAATTGCCACCACCAACACCTCCTCATAGCGTCTCACCTCCAGCTGAAGTAGTGCTGTTGCATTTGGGATGTTGTGGGAAGGTCCATTCAACAGTCGCCCCTCGACAAAATTTCGACCCCTGCGGTCTCCGATTTGTCTGTCAGCCTCCGGACTCTTGTAATTCCCAAAGACCTTGGAGTGAAGAAACACTTCATCTTGCCTCGGGCCCAGTGAGGTAGGGATCAGCCTCAGCAAACCTCTTGCATCCCATACTTTGCACAGCTCAAAAATCTGACTGCCATCACACTCTCGAACATCAGGAAAAGACCCTTTTGGAGGAATGACATCAAATCTATTGACCTCTGGCTCAAAGGGCATGTAGAGGAGATCCGACAGGAAAGGAGTGCAGTCCCAATTTCCTGAGTACCAGTCTGATCCGCGCCGCATCCAAAGGCCTGTAGGGCCTGAGCTCATCACAGACACTGTTGTCCTGAGGAACTTCCAGATCAGCAGCTCCATGATGATATAGAGAGCTTGTCAAGGACATCAGTGAGCTCCCTCAATCTTGCATCTAATCGGAATCGCTTCCGTCCACCACCACTCATAGAAACAAAGGAGGGGGGGCCGCTCGCCTCGCAAAACGTCCTGATACGATCGAAGACCTTCTTGTGCATTGGTCCAGGACGCCTCCGAAGCGAAGAGAGGATAGCCATCGGGTTGCGGAAGTGCTCATAGTTGAGGGCCATGACAATCAAATGCATCATTTTTCTCAACGCTCTTCTTCTGACTCCTCAGCTCCGGGCCAATCCGACATGCATCCTCAAAGGGGATCGGAATTGGGAACAAGGCGGTTGCAATGCAGTCATCGCGACCATTGCGACTGGCTGAGATGGTCCTCACAATGAAATAGGAGAACCGTGTGCGGGAGGATAGCACCTGGCGAAGAATTGACGCACCCAGGCAACAAAAGGCGTAGGATACAGCAATGACTCAGCCGGTCCAATCTTCCCTGGTCTTGCATCTAATTGTTCCGTCCTCACAACATCATCTTCTGTGGTTTCAGGGTTTCAGCATTGTTCAAAGCCACAGGAGGGGCTCCGCCAAGGTGCCTTTCTGAAGGACCACTTCGTGACATGCTGCCAGTATCTTCAAATGGCATGCCATTATACTCAGACAGAACGCTCTCCGGCGTCTCATAGTCATCATAGCCGTCATCAGAATCATCTCCCAGCGGTTCACCCTGCTCCTTTCCCCTCCCTTGGAGCCCCCGACCGTGTACAGCGGTCGCCCGCTCTGACATAGAAGAGTTCGGCAAGGGACCACCAAGGAGAGTACAGGGAGCTGCAGGTCCAGGGCCTTGGGGCCGGTGAACTAGCTGCCGTGATTCTCCTGATTGGCTGCCGTGGCCTTTGCCTTCGGAAATCTCCCTTTCTTCTTTGGTCCTGGCATAGGTGGATTGGCCTGCTGGTGGCCGGACTTCGGATGAGTCACCTCTGCTCTCTTGGTCTGGATATAGTCCATCTCTTTGGAGTACGCCAAAGCAATGGTGGATCACCTGCAGAACAAAAAAGATCGTGTCAGTTCCTCCTGCTCTTCCTACAGTCACTTCTGGATTGGATGGAAATGTGCCTCCTCAAGTTTTTGCAGAGGAAACAAGTCCCATGGCTCAGGGCGACCCTTTCGCTCGGGCAATGTTGGAGCAGAGCAAAGCTTTGATGACTCTTGTAGCCCACATGCAGCAGGGTGGCGATCCACTGACTGTTGGACGGGCAGGGCTCCTCATCCAGCGGATCGTTGGGAACCAGAGGCTTGGTTGGAAGAGAAAAGCTTCAGAAGGACTTGGCCTTGAAGTCCGGCAGTTTCTTTCTTGCTGTCCTGCAAAATGCTGCGAAGAGGCTGCGACCAGCCAGCCCCAAGCCAGCTACGATAGAAGACATTGCCGCCACCGACTTTTCGATGATCCAGTACCTCGAACGATTTGGCGGCTACGGGCAATACAAAGAACTGGGGCTGATCCAGTGCGCCCTTGCGCACATCTGCGATGCTCTTGTCCATTCGGACCTGAATGGCGCAAGGGATTACCTGAGTCTGCTGATGGTGGGAGTGGATCAAGCGAATTTGGACGGCAACAGATGGGAGCTGGCCTACAGGATGGTGCTGCTAGAGGAGCCTCCTTCCCAGCTCTGGAGCTATCGGAACCAGAGCTACGATCCAAGGGCAAAGAGTTTCTCCTCCCTTGCCCCTCAGCAGTGAACCATTGTTGGACGGCACCAGCTCCATAAGGACAGAGCAGCCGTTGTGACCCTCTTCTTCTGGGAAGATCCTTTGGTTTTCTTGGGGTCTCCAGGGACATACCCCGCGCCAGCTCCTCCCTGGATGGAAGGTGAGCTGCCCAGACCTCCTCCTGCTCGACACCTTCTTCCGCGAAGTAGAAGGCTGCACGATGCCCTGCAGTGGATGCGAGCCATTCCTGAACCATCTGGACAATGAGAGTAGGATCTGGGATGATGTCCAGGTCCTCTCCAAAACCAATGAGACCCTGATCCTCTGTCTCTGGCACCAACGAAAGCGGAGTGATTCCACGTAGGGCTTCCACTCCTAAGTCCACCACGTAGACTCCAATGTCTACACCGATCTGCTCCATGCCGCCGCCTGACCTTCGAACTCCAGGCAACTCCATATGTGTGTTGAGACCGACCGTATCCGTCTCGGAAGGGTCGACCGGGAGCGTACCCGCTGGGACCAAGGCAGTTGGCATTGCAACTAACACCCCTCCTCCAGCAGCTTGCCTCACCATGACAATCAAGCAAATTCCTGGCCTGGCCTGAACCAAATTGGGATCTGGTGGCCAAAATATGCGGAAGAGCTCCACATTCTCTTTAGCTCCATTGATACAGCTTCTCAGGGTCTGGGATATTGAGGGCCAAGCAGTAGACCTTTGCCCCGGCCTTTGATGCAAAGCCGTGTGAGATGCTGACCGATGTGGAGCCACTGAAGTCTCCAAGCAATGCGCGATAGTCGGGCGCCTTCTCCACTCGCACAGGCTCGGTGATGCCTTCTGCACGCACGACCACGTAGGTGGTATTGGCCAAATCGCAAGGAGTGGTAGGTCTGCGCTTGCTGATCCGCCCATCCAAACAAAATCGGGCCCAATGCCCTGCAGTCCACGCCCGCTCTGCCCTCTGTCTGAATGACAGCTTGCCTCCTCTAAGATTGCCACACAAGCGAAGAGCCTCACCAGACAATTCAGGAATTTCCAGGGCCAAGGCGTTGTAAGCCGATGAGTTTGACGAAGTCCTGGATGTACTCGGGCCTGGAGCCGCTGAGACCACCTCAAATTCCTCAGAAAAGCCGTGGTGCTTCTCACGATTCTCAAGCTCTGCCACCTTCTGCTCAAGGATGTCCACCCGGATGAGTAGTTGCTGGACCTGAAGTTGGAGCAGTTACTCATATAAGTATGCCTGGATCCGAGAACCAGGATGATTTCCGGCTGAAGGCCGGGACACGGGAGGGACCACAGGAGGTCGGAGAGCAAAAGGAAGCAGGCCCAGACGAAGGCCTAGTGCGCAAGCAAGGCCGAAACCCAGGAAGAGGCCAAAGCCGAGGCCAGTCAAGGCAGAGAGCCCCAGAGCCGTCCAAGAAGGCGGGCCGCAGTGGGAAGGACAGCTCAAGCCCCACCAGTTGGATTCCACCCCAAGCTTCAGGAAATCCAGGAGTGAAGTGACCGAGAAAGGTGTAAGCATGAAATCTTGAGCAAGAAAAAGGACGATTGGTCGCTTTCCTGAAAAGCCAAAAGGACAATCCAGTCAGTCTTTTTGTGGACCAGCTAGGCTGCAATCCCACCATGGTTGTTGATCTCTTTGTAGTACCTGGCATGCACCAAAAGGATGGTCTCTGAAAATTGCTTCATTCATGGCATGTCTGATTTGGTCGTGTATTATGTTCATTTGTCTGGACTGCTTGAGGCTGTGGCCATCCAGCCAAGGGTGGCACAGCAGCTGAGCAGCACTGAATCGCACGGCTTCATCACGCTGCAGCCTGAGGTGTCTTAAAAAACAAAAACTCACAAGAATGGTGAACAACTGACCCAAGAAAAGTTGCAAAGACGTTCCGGTGCATGCATGAAGTCGGTTGCGGCCAAACACCCTCCGCACACGTTACAGAAACTGGCGCAAATTCAATTTGTTGGAGCACAACCTTCAACATGTGAAAAGTCAAAAGAAATCAAGAACAAATGCCAGTTTGCATTCAGCTCATGCGGCTCGTGCAAACTGGCATAGTTGTCATGCACTGCAAATGGAATTCACTCGAGCCGCTTGGACACAACCACAAACCCCCGTCGCCTCTCTGCCCATCGATCGGGCCACGGACTTTCCGCGTTTATCTTGATGTCAAGGAGCATACTTTGCACGAAGTTTTCACATTCAGCATTCACATAGTACGGGAGGGCCGCCTCTCACTGCTATGCAACTTGACATGAGCACAAGATGCAGCTTCTTCTCCAGTGGAAGAGAACCAGCAAAGTGACTCAAGGAGAATCGACTGCAAAAGCGTGGCATCTTGGCCTCTTTCACTCTCACGTCGGCCTCTCCCTGAAGAACTGACTGGGTTTACTCGACATACCAGGCTTACTTGCCTTCAATTCTGGAAGCGCCTTGAAGGGAAACTTGCCCGTGAGCAAGCCAAAACACAGCACACCCAAAGCCCAAATATCCACCTCAGCTCAGATGCTCAGAACTTGACAGGGGACCGTACTGTACCCACTGCCAGGCCTTGTTGGAATAGGAACGGTTGTATATCCTAGGCGTGCAACTACAATGAGTCAAAATTCCGGACTCAAACACATCGTGAATGAAACACAGCTTGCATCGGCAGCTCGGTAAAGCAACTGTTGCAGGGCGGCAAGGCACTCAGGTGACCAAAATGATCTCGTTCCGGAGGGCTCGGTGAGCCGATCCCCTTCACGGTTCAGTTGGGAGCGCAAACTTACATGTGAAGAAGTCTTTTGAACACGTTCTGCGGGTGTTGTCAAAAAGCGAAGGTTGTGGTGCCTGAATGTAGCATTCTTGCGCTGCCAAAATCTGCCAGTGCAATGTGACCTTCCAACGACGTCTCACTTCAACTTGCACCAAGCATCAAAGGAAATAGGTCTACACGTTTTGCACATGGTGTTGGTTGATCTGCATGGCTGGGAAGGTTGCCCCTTTCAGTTCGTCGCAGCACATTCTCGGAGTTTATTTGTTCTTGGTTAATGGGCTACCTTGGTTGGGTTTGGGCTGAGCAATCGCACTGAAATCAGTTCACCGCCAAAGTGCATTGAGGATCCGTGAGAGCAGGTCGATCCATGAGGAAATTGTCGCCCTTAATGTCCTCAGTGCTGCTACCCATCAGCACTGCTACCCAACAATCCCACAACTATGCATCTAAATGCCGCCAGCCTTGGCCAAACTGCAAGTTATCTTTGGATAATGCCAACGTTATCAAAAAGATTCAAACAGTTGTTTTCTTGACGCTAGACTTTATACAACATGTAACTTAGTATAACACCACAGAATCAAGAAGAACTTCTATATCTGTTGCAAACTCCGACTCCACATGCATGCAAATAGCCAGAAGTTGCTTCACTTCAAGACACGGATGTCCAACATAGCACATCAGTTAAGCATCTCTATGGACAACATCTTGGCCGTGGAGATATTCCAAAGCCAATACCATTTGCCCTTGGCTGCTGCAAGTTCAAGCGGACGACACAGGGTGTATTCACAAAAAAAATCTGTCAAAGATTGAGAACCGCAGAAAGCCAAGATGCTTTTGACGTGAACCTGGAAATGCTGAGATGTTTGTTTCGTCCAGCTGCGAGTCCAAAATTTGAGGCTGTGACAGGAGCCACACTAAGGGCGGCACCAGGTCATAGTCAGCAAAACAGGTCCGTAGCTTAGATCGCTCCTGGTGTTGCAAACGGGTCATTAAAACAAGTGTTGACAAAGTTCACATCCTCCAAAGCACCCACTACATCTCCGCCATCAAATTTGCTCATGACAATGCACCTCACCAGTGCAGCAACCAATGTGGTTCAGCACCATTTGGGGCAACCAAAATGCACCAAAAAATTGTATTGCAAACTCCTGCCGCCCAAGTCTCACAAAACATTTGTCGTAGAACACACCAAAACACTTCACCTGAAACAAATCGTTTCAACAAAGTATGAAAACAATACATGCTGGAACGCCAAAATCCTGATCTTGTGCCGCCGAGCTGCAATATTTGCGTGGTTCAGTCTCTGCAGCAGCTCTGCCTCATCCTTGATTTCTTTGAGCCTGGGATGCGAACAGGGCGCGGGTATATGGGAAGGTGTGTTTATCAAGCGGGCATCGCTCAATTAATGAAACCGGCTGATGCTCTCAGACAGAGGGTCGGAGTCTCCACTTTGTCGACCATTTTCACTGCAAATTCATTGCCGGTTCTGATGTTTCGGCCTTGGTCAGCCATCCATAACCTATGCAACATGCACAACACAATCTTCACATTTGTCAAGCCATCTTGCTGCCAAAACACAGGCTGACACAACTCCGAAAGCTCCTGGCAGGATCTGGGACGCAACCAGCAACACAAGTTGATTCAATTGTTCGGATGTTCTTCCTTGTCGAGGCCGTGAGCAAAGCAAATTGAAGCAAATGTGCTACAGCTGCTACATCAAGCCAGCAGGCTCCTTTCCTCTGAAAAAAGAATCTGCACTGGTCGGTCAGCATTGTGATACCAGCATGGACCCCAAACAATTTCAAACGATTTGTTTGGACAAATGTTAGTCAAAAACAATTTCTTGGCACGCCCTACCTTCCCCCCAAAAGCTAACTGCTCCATCAATGATTTGTCGGCATCGATCGCTACTTGTTCGGCCACACTCCTCTCCAGCTGTTGACCATATTCATAAAAATTGACAATGTCCAATGCGTCTGACGGGCACAATACCACAGTATGAGTACGCGAACCCGCTTCTTTCGCGGGCGTCCAATCTCAGGCGTGAGGCCAGTCAGTGGCCAGGCTATGCCAGGCTGGTCAGCGCGGCCAGAGGACAACAGCAGGACAACAGAACGACAAGAGGAGGACAAGAGCCCGGCCACAGAGCCCGGCCAGAGTTCAGGGGCGCGGCCAGTCAGTGTGGCCAGCTCCTTTTGTTTTCTTCCCCAAACGGTGTGGACACACTTCGGGGTTCTTACTGTAGTAGTTAAGCAGCTGTGCTTAGATCGGTGTGCCGTGCGGGCGTGTACGGCTAATTCGCTGCTATTTACAATACATTCATGCCTCTCGACGTGTCTTTCGACTGCGCAGGGTCACGAAATCTGGGTGGCCGCGGCGGGCGCTTGTCGCGACTGCGCTCTCGTTGTGGCGCCGCGCGCATTTTCGCACATGGTGATCGCTTTGCATGGCAGGCGAAAGGGAAACCTCGTGTTTCGGTGGTTTAATCTTGACTTTTCGTGACAGGTGCAATGGATCAGAGTGGTTTTGCTTCGAAGTGCAGATTTCCTTGCAGGCGCAGCCGCAGCGCTTTGGACATGGTCGTGGTGCAGTGAGTCGTGACTTTTGCACATGTGGCTCGTTTGCAGGTTTCGTGGCAGTCGTGGCAGACGCAGCACTTTGTGAACCTCGAAGTGCAGATTTCGTGGCAGGCACAGCACTTGATGAACCTCGAAGTGCCGATTTCGTGGCAGGCACAGCACTTGGTGAAGCTCGAAGTGCAGATTTCGTGGCAGGCACAGCACTTGGTGAAGCTCGAAGTCCAGATTTCGTGGCAGGCGCAGCACTTTGTGAACCTCGAAGCGCAGATGTCGTGGCAAGCGGAGCACTTTGTGCTCTCAGATGCTCACTCTTTCACTCCCTCACTCTCATTCGCACTCACTCACACACGCTCACACTCACACACACTCACATTCACGTTCACTCTCACTCTCACTCACACTCAGACTCACAGCCACAGTCACACTCACCACCACCGCCACCATCTCCACCTTCATCACCACCATCACCTCTCTGGACCCCATGCAATGATCTCTAGACTTTCTGCTGCTACACCTCTGACCTCACACACATTGTTGAGGGTCTCTTGCCGGGATAATTTCTAGTTAGCGCATGCCTTCACTTGTATGGGGGAAGAACTGACGTTCTGTCAGCCTTAGCCCTCTTCCTCACGGTCAAAACTACTGCAATGTTTTGTCTGAACCCGAACCCGAAAAACGTTGATATTCCATCCCGTCTTCAGGGTCGCGACTTTTCTGCCCTGATGCGCCGGTTCGTTCTTGATGCAGGTGACAGAAACAAAATGTTTTGTGTTGTCGTTTTTCTCACAATGGTCTCGGGTTCATTCGTGATGGATTTCGTGAGCTCTGGCACGCCGTTCGAAGTTTCATCCTCGGCATCTTCTTGTTCTCGGGCTTTGGTGGCTTCAGCCGCTCTTTCAATGATTCGAAGTAATCATGGAGTCCGACGCGCAAACGCCTGCTCATCCATGGTTGTGAAAGCAGTCACTACTTGCCGCAGTTTCTTGCTATACTTCTAACGCATTCGCCAGATTCCTGGATAGCCTGTGCGCAGAGACTACCTGCATCATCCTCCGCTGAACGGCTCTGACTTTTCTCAACACATGCATTGTTGTTGTCTTGCTCAACCATTGCTCAGTAATTTCGCGCGCAATTTGTCGAATCAATCACACAACGCACCGGCAAGGTTGATGTTCTGCACCTCGCGTTTCTCCAACTAGAAGCCGCCGCTATCTTTGGAATGCCATTTCTTTGATTGCCGCGCAATGGGTGAGACATGCACATGGGTGCTCATGTGTTTCTTGACCTTGATCACCATGGTAATGTCTATGATGTAGGTCTGCGCCCTGACTTCTCTGCCTGATTTCAAGATCTTGACTTCCTTTTGCTGGTCCTTCATTCTGATTCTTTTCAGCAAGAACGTCTCTGGCCCCTTGCCTTCTAACTTCCGTCTTGCTCTCTTTCTCACTGTGGGCATTGCGCGGCCTGCGTCCATCTTGTCCTCTTCTTGCTGATCACAGCCGTCATCTGCAGCTGATCCAAGCTGGCTGAGATCTCAACGGTCTAAAGTCCATAGCGCTCATTTCCAAATTCGGTCTCTGTGATTGATCCTCTACCCACTAGTTCTCGCAAGACCACATTGAAGTGACCATTATTAACAAAAGGACCCCGTACCGCGAAATCAAGCGAAGCATCAATCCGTGAGAACACGGATGAGTGATGAAGCGATTGCTTGTTTGGGCGGGTATCAATAGTTTAATTTAATATAAAGGTCCAAGGATGCGACGGAGGCAGGTAGCAAAGGCGAAACCCAGACAAGTGAAAAGCAAAGCACAAAGAAAGGCATGGACAGCATGGACTTGCCTTTTCCATCCAAGGAGCACAGAAGAGCCTTGTATTGGGGCGACCAGGGCTTTTGGA
This sequence comes from Durusdinium trenchii, assembly GCA_963970005.1. Taxonomy (NCBI): domain Eukaryota; class Dinophyceae; order Suessiales; family Symbiodiniaceae; genus Durusdinium; species Durusdinium trenchii. The sequence continues at coordinate 27,523 of CAXAMN010004925.1, read as the reverse complement.
AGAGGAGGACCTAGTTAAAGAAAACGTCCGCAAAGGGCGCGCTCACGATGAATGATCTTTCATGCCTGCCTTAAGGCAGGCAAACTTAGTGAATGACAAGCTCCTTGTTTGATGGGTGGAAGATGTTCCAATAGAAAGCGGCTCCCAAAAAGAAATCATTACTTCATGTTCAGTCAGGATGTTTTTGCCAGAAAGGGGTAGTAACGAAAACTTGCAACCCATGCATGGGTCAGGAGGGCGTGCGAAATACTTAGCTGCTGAGGATCTAGGGCGGAGGAAATACCTAAATGCGCCCACACCGCTTGCGGTGCAGGGCGTGTTAGGGGCGGGTCAAGCTGGAATCATCGTCATCATCACATCGTAATCAGTTCATAGCTCTGCTAGGGGGGAGGCTTTTTTGGGGGAAAAACGTCTTACGCCTCGAGGGCCATGGGGGAGAGCGTTTTGGAGGCACATTTTTGGATTATTTTTGTGGCTTCGTTGCGACGTTTCTGCAATAACCCAAACAACACCCGCGATGCTTAAAAACCCTCCTGACCAGCAACGCATAACCAGCATTATTGCAAAAAAACAACGTAGTAGCCTCAACACATGGTCACCAAACGATCAAGCTAGCCTTGACATGATGTAGTGTGGACTAACCAAGCGGGGGCAAGGCCACAAATTGGTCGAACTTGGAGCCTGAATTGGCTTTAACATGGCCACCAAACGAGCGAACTTGGGCGTAACTCAGCCGCAACATGGCCATAGAAATACTGTCATGTGCAAATTTTTTCGACATAGTGTGAATTAAGAAGTTGGAACGCACTGACGCTGCCCCAAACTCAATTTATTTTTCGTGAGCTGTGTGCGCAATGGCACGGTGTTACCACTTCTCCGCGTCGTCTTTGGACACGACAGTTTCGTCTTTGGACCTCCCCTGTCCACTCCAGCAGTCTTTCCCCAGGCGACCGAAAAAAAAGAAGATGTGGGCGGCGGTCGACGCGAAGCGTCAAGAATTATACCAGCATAGACCCCAACCAGTTTCAAAACAATCCACGTGGACCAATGTTAGTCAAAACGATTTGTTGGTACGTCCTACCTTCCCCCCCAAGAGCAAACTGCTTCATCAATGATGTTTGTCGGCATCGATCGCCACTTGTTCGGCCACACTCCTCTCCAGCTGTTGACCATATTCATGAAAAATTGACCATGTATGCGTCTCATGGGCACAATACGGGCCCCCACGCGAGCCCGCTTCTTTCGCGGGCGTCCGATTGGACGTCATTCAGCATTGTAAACACTCGGCCACTGGGTTCAGGGGCGCGGCCAGTCAGTGTGGCCAGGGCTGGTCAGCATGGCCAGAGGACAACAACAGGATAAGAGAAGGACAACAGCAGGACAAGAGGAGGGGATAGAACCCCAACAGCAAACTGCTTGGGGAAGAAAATCGACCTCACAAAAACATGCCCGCACCTTGGGGGGAGTGGGTGCATTTTTCTTCTAGAAGGCTGTGCTTTTGAGCTCTCTAAAAGGACGAAAAATCAGCAAGCCATTGGTGATGTCGGTTGTGCTTCCCGAGTGGGACTGCATTATTGACATCGTGTGCGCTTGCCCCCGTTGTTCCCGAAAGAGAAACGAGAAAACTATTGATTATGGGAGTTATGCTGTCCGAATGGACATCCCAAACGCTGCTACCGCAGACGTTCATCTACAGTAAATTTGAACTTTCTTACTTGCACATACCCCTGTCGTGCCACTCTTGCGTTCTTTCCCAGCTCAAGAGAGCACAAATATCCATGCGGGCGGCTTCGCCGCGAAGCGGTGTGAATACCAAAGGCGGATATACCACAAATGTTTTAAAACAATTGAACCAAAACCGCCAAAGACACGAAGGATCTTTTTGGCAGGGGGGCAACTCTTTCTATACAGGATTTGTGTTGTGTATCCTTGATGCTTTTGATGTGACGCACACTCTTCGAACCCCTGATCCTGGCAATTCCCCCCAGATCTTCAATATCTTTGGCATGGCTTTCTGATCAAGAATGGACGAAACGCAAAAAGAAATACGTTACAGGAAGTAAAGTAAAACGCACAGGCTCACAATGCTGGCGCCGCAAGTGGGATAGATCAACCAAGCCTTCGCCGAGGATGTCGCCCAGCTGGTAGTGGTCCAACAGAGCAACGAGATCCTGTGCCACCGTTATCTTGGTCAATTCTTTTGTGGAGCTTAGAACATGACACCTCTCCCAGTCAAGTCTTGGATCAGGCGCCCCACCAGCTCTGGAACTGTCTCCGGCGGAACATGTGGAAATCTTTGTTGGCCTTAGCTGTGGGCATCAACACCAACAAACTGCGAGCGTGCCAATGCAGCCTGGAGGCAAAGAGGCCCACAAGCACTTTGGCATGCGCCCATTGCAAAAATACGCCATGGAATTCAAATGTGAATGTCTACACGCTCGGTTTATGCAAGGTGTGTGTGTGAGTACGTTTGTTTCATGGCTGCTTGCGTGTGGGGCAGCGCACAATATTTGATTGCCAGCGCGCGCCGCGAGACCGTTGAGCTCCATCACGTGCTTAAACTTCTGACAAGCACATCAGCCAGGACCTTCAAGCCGACGTATCGCAAGGATTTTGCGTGGCATGTTGCACCAATGCCCAGTTGCAACACCAGGGTCAGCCTCCAGTTTTTTGATTGAATACCCGCACGCCAACACAAAAAAAAGGGTTGCGAATATATTTCTGGATTTTTTTTCGTTTTTTTTTGGTATGTTTTTGTTTTTCGTGTTTCGTGGCAGGTGCAGTACTTTGTGGACCTTGCAAAGCACATTTCGTGGCAGGTGCAGGACTTTGTGGGCCTTGGAGTGCAGAGTTTGTGGCAGGCGCAGGACTTTTTGTGGGCCTTGAAGTGCAGATTTCGTGGCAGGTGTAGTACTTTGTGGCCCTTGCAGTGCAGATTTTGTGGCAGGCGCAGGACTTTGTGGACCTTGAAGTGCAAATTTCGTGGCAGATGCAGGACTTTGTGGGTGTGGAAGTGTAGAGTTGGTGGCAGGTGCAGGACTTTGTGGATGTTGAACTGCAGAAAGATAGAAAGATAAATTGATAGATAGATTAGATTAGATTAGATTAGACTAGATTAGATTAGCTTAGATTATATAGATAGATAGATAGATAGATAGAGGAGGCATATTTGCTTGGTTAGAAAGTTTTGCACCGGGGATCACCTTAAAATATTGATTTCGTGGCCGGCGCGGGTGTCGGGGATGAAGTGCAGATTTCGTGGCGCGGGGGGGGTTGGGGGGGGGCGCAGCGCCCCCCCCCAGCAGCACACCAGATCCAAAGGTGAGCAGCTCGTGCTTGCTTGCTTGCTTGCTTGCTTGCTTGCTTCCTTGTTTGGTTTCGTCTCTGCAACGAAAACAACAGGAAAAGCAAATACAAAAAGAGAAAGGAGAACAGCTGCCAAAAGAAAGAAAGAAAAAAAGAAAGATAGATAGATAAAAGGCAGACTCTTGACAACTGGAACTTCTCCAAAATACAACTAGAACTTCTTCACTTCACCCCCTCGCTGCGCAATGCAGACGCAGCTCATGCCGGTTCAAAGTAGATACTCAACCCTTCTCTCTCCCCATGGCTTCCAAGGACAAAAACAATTGGAGTGAGAATGACAAGTGTTGCCCCATCTTATCTCGTTTTTGTATGACAGGACTCTTATGACTCCTCTTCCTCTGGGTCAGAGTATGATGGATCAGGCTCTGGCACAGGAGAGGAGCTTGCGTCGTCAAACGATGAAGTGTCTGAAGGCTCAGGCACTTACTCTGAGTACAGTAGTTCAGATAGTGAAGATGGAGAGAATAATTTGGAGATTGCGCGTGAAGCTTTGAAGAGAAAGTTGGCTCCAAAAGCCATCTTGACTGCAAAGCAGAAGAAGCATCTCAGGGGTTGGGGATATGATTCTTGGGCTCAACGCTTTATCACATGGATTTAGATTCACATGGATTTAGATTGTCTTTCATACATGATTAGTCTTTAGATGAGCACCCGCAACCCCCTCCAATGATAAGGAAATGGTCCAGCGAGCAGGTATTGTGGCAGCATTTGGGCAAGTGGACATCAACATTTCAAATTAACAGAGTTTGGCAAAAAGGAAAGGTTGCTCAGCAGCGACTGGGCAGCTCAGGATTGGGAAAAAAAAATTGATGGCCAAAGTCACCTGGAGCCTGATGTCAGATTGCTTCATGGCTGGTGACCACTACTGTTTGTGTTTGAGACCCTCGTTCTCGTTAGGTGCCGGAGCTGAAGGGTCTCTTTGGGCACTAGAGGAAATATTGCCGAAGGGAACCCCAGTGTCAAACTCAAAGGTTGTCAGTTCGCATTGTTTGTGCGTCAGTGGGGGCAGTTGTGTGCCTCAGTGGGGGCAGTGGCTGTGTGCATCAGGTGGTGGTGACAGGCAGTACTGACCGTGCCCTTGGACCCCTCAAGTTCATTCTTGCAAACTGCAGCCCGCGCAGGTCTCTTGGCACTTTAAGGGTGTTGTGACAGAGTTGTTGATTGAAGGGCCGAGGGTCTTGTTGCCTTAATTAATTTGGAGTAGATTCAGGCTCTTCGTCCAGATGGCTGACCGCAACCTAGCTGGCCTGGAAGATTCCATCTTGTACACGGCCGGCTTTCCATGCACACCGTAGCTCGGAAACAACCCCTTGCATGCTAGAGAATCACTTGCATGATTTGCCCAGGTTTTCGAGACTCAGGAGCTCAACACGTTTTTTCCAGGAAAGGGCAGCTCAATGCTTTTGGGATGTTGTAGACGCGATCTTGAGGACAGGTTTTTGGATGAGAACATGTTGCGCCCACTACAGATAGTATCCTATGTACAGGTGAGAGAGAGAAATAGATAATTATTTCTGTGGAGGATTCGACCTTTGGTGAGCTTGCTGGAGAACGTCTATGGATTGTTGCGGGTTTGGAGCGAAGTTCTGGGCTCAAAGAAATTCTAGGCTCACACAATGAGTCCCACTTGCAACAGCATCAGGTCTGGGAGAAGCTAGCGACCGTCCGGAAGTTCTACTGGGTATGCTGCATCAAGGTTGATGCAAAACATCTCGGAGACCCAGCATCCAGACGGAGAGTGTATGTAATCTTGGTCAGGAAGTTTCTTGGCAGTAGTTGCTCAATAGTTGAAGCACAAACAAGCAAACAGTTACAAGTGATATCATAGAATGCTTTGCTGTTTAGATTGCCCAATGTCTACTCTGCCCAGGGATGTGGTGAAGGACTGCATCAAGAGTCACGAGGACCTGGAGAGTCACTGCAAAGAAACATATGACAGAACAAAAGTGGGGCATACACCTGGCATATCAGTGTCCGGGACACAGTACACAAGACTCTGGTTCACTGACTGCCCACACTTGGTCCTGAGGCCTGACCTTTTGCTGAGGCACGATTCAGACTATGTTGAAACAGTCCTTGACCAATGGAAAGCGGATACCAAACGCAAAAAAGAGCAACCTCGCAACAAGCAGCCGTTCAACCTGACAAAGAAGTTCCCTGTCTCAATATGTCTCAATTGGAATCTCCAGTTGCCAGTTGACCAGTTTTTGTAAAGCAGCAGTTTTGGTGCTCCCTACAATGGTTCTGTCCAAGGCCAAAAGCAAAAAAACCGCGGTGGTTGCTGAAGCACTGGAACTTCATGAAGAACCAGAAGGCATTTTAACATGTTGAAGTTGAGTCCCAATACTTGCACCAGTGAACCTGCAAAGGTGAAGCCGGACGCCCTGAAGCAACATCAGACTGGCAGGAAATACTTTGCCAACCAACGAGCCCAGCACGTTCGAAGCTTACTTCACACATCTTCACACATGATTCAATGTGACTCTTCTTATTACAGTACCTATTCAGACCAAGGCGTTGGACATCTTCAAGACCACCGGCTTCACTGGGACCTGAATTTGAGCCAACAGATTGACCGCATGAGCCCAATGCCCAAGTTTTCTCCATGCGTTACACCTCAAGCAGATTTGTTCAACATGGAAGCTTCTCGACCTTTCACAGGCCAGTTTGTTCCTCAAGTACTCTTCAGGTCTGACTGTGTACTGTTCTGGAGGCATCGACAAACTGATGTTCCAGAGCTTTCCCGTGGACAAGCTGTCCCTGACCCACTTGTCGGAGAAGGCACTTGACCCACTTGACCCAGTTGAGAGATCTCAGAAGTGTAAGTGGCAGGAACTCCACGGCTTGTCAGGAAATGCCACTGGTCACAAAATGACTGAGCTTGCAGACTCAGATTGCCTCACTTGTTTTTCATCCTGAGGCTATGAACGTGAAGTGCGTTGCCTCAGCTTTTTTGGCAGGGTTCGCAGCAGTAGATATCCTGCGGTTCAATGAGTTTGCACATGAGAAACTGGTCGCAGCTACACGCTGTGGCAAGTGAGATTTTGAGAGATCAGCGTGGGAAATGCTTCTACAGTCTTGCGAGGGCATTTCGCGAACACAGATTGATGTGAGCAGTTGTCATTGTCTGTGTCATGCATGTGTCTGGCCAGGTCAGGTTGCTGTGCAGTGGCTCACCATAGCAGCCGGTAGGTAAACACTGTTCAACATGTTCAGAAACAAACAATCGAACAAACACACACACACAGCAACATTGTTGTGTCAAAAGGTCTGAGTGATGCTTGTTTGCTTCATTTGTTTGTAGTTTGCTGGCATGCTAAAGCGTTTTGAAGCCACTTCGTCGTCGAGCTCATCCACATCCGGTTCATCATCCGGATCAGAAACGGATGACCAAGAGTCTGCAGCAGCTCTAAGGGTGGGAAAGGTTGAGTTGGTCTTGAATCAATTGCATGCATTTGCAGAGGACAGTACTGAGCAGGAACTGTCCAAGTTTGCTGAGAATGGAAAAAGCAAAGAAAGAATCAAACAAGCCATGAACAATGTATGCAAGTGTGACGCTAAGTGTGGGAAAAGGATCAGCTTCGCCCATGTTGTAGCTGCAGCTACTCTTTTCTGGTCACTTCCCAAATCAGGGCAGGACTGTGTTCTTTGGTCCATGCAGTCGCGTCATGTGAAAGGGCTGTGGGAAGAGGAACCTGAGGAGGAATCCAGTGCCTCGGGATCAGATTCAGATCATTCCACCTCCAGCTACTCGAGCCGTTCTCGATCACCAAGACGACGGACCATGAACAAGTGGTACATCGAAGGTTCGGAACAGTCAGCTTGATTTTTGAAACAGATTCCATCTGAAACTCTCCAGGTGTCCATATTTGCCGAGAAGCCTTCATGAGATTAATGGGTATTGGGTCCAACCGGCTTGTTAGAACAAGGGAAGTTTTCCGAGGGCAGGATATGCGCAAGTTTGGAACTTCAGACGCAGTTTTGTGCTGTGGTTTCATTGTAACCTTGTGGCATGGAATTGGTGCTTCTGATTCGTCTACATCGTCTACCAGCCTAGGAGCAGTTGGAAGACGCTCTGCTGAAGCAACTGCTTCTGTGACCAGTTTTCTCGAGCGGTTGTACTATAGCACCGGTGAAACCTTGCCAACAGAGTGGGCATCTCAGTCCAGATTGAATTTCTCCTAACTTCTTTGAGATGGCTAAGGCTGGATGTGCGGATGGATGGGCAAGCTCTTACAATTGACACAAAACAATCACAGAAAGACTTGCTTACAGCTTTGCTTGACTCCTCGCTTGAGTCAGATCTAGCTCGCGGCGTTGCTCGGAGTGGACCTGAAGGGTTAGCTCGGCGGTACTTACCACCTGGAACTCCGACAGATATATTTCATTTGCATCAGTCACATCAAATCGCATGCCAAGCAAAGGCGGCCAGCAGCTCAACATTTTTCAGAACGTTTCATGAATCTGGTTGGGCCCATGTCCTGAGATTCAGGGCGAAGTCACAGCATTCCATGTGCACAACGTGCCACAAGCTAAAAGCAAGAATCCGGGCTGCTCGAGGGATCCAAGAACATGCCTCTGCCAGCGACCAGCTCTACAGACACCTTTCCGGTCAATTCGCTGACCGTAAGGTCTACTGGGAGTTGAAGTCAAGGTCCAGACACGAAAGGGACCTATTGACCATAATCTGCGATGGAATGGACAAATCAAAATTTAGCCTGCCAAGGTATTACCAGGGGCGTGTTCCAAAAGCGCTGGAGACTGTGGTTCGCCCATCGTGCGAGTTGTATACAGTGATGATACACGGACATGCTGTGTGTACATTTGTGACAGACTCTGACCAGACTGCTGGAGCAAGCTGGGTGATGGAAACTCTCAGTAGAACCCCAAGGACTGGATGCACTTAGTGTTTGTCACAATGCTTGCTGTGTCAAATGATCTGACCATCAGGAAGTGAAAAACGGATTGTTTGGGAGCTACCTCTCTTGTTTGATCAGTGGCGGATGGTTCCGCCATGGATCACAAGAGCACTTAACAGTTGGACACACCCATGAAGACATAGGCTGGAAACTGCAATTGTCTAGTCTAATGAACAGTGCCAACTTTGTTCAGCTTGCTCAGATGCATTCTTCGGCCTTTTGTGCAAGTTCATTCGGGAGGGTGATGACACCATGCCGTTTGCTTAGAACAGATGTTTGCTTCCAGCAATTTTGATCAACAAAACATGAGTGGGACACTGAGGCAGGAGCCACAAGACATCGTCCAGCCAGAAACTCATTTGAGCTATCAACTCTCACAAACAAACTTGCCCGGTCCTTTAAGGATGTTGAGACAAAGAGTTTCGCCGCTGTTCACATCTCGGGGGATTCTTTTCCATGTGGAATACATCAACAATTACAGGAACTGGGCAGATTGCTTGCCCAAGTATGCGACAATGTTTGGTTCTTACCGCCGGCGTTCAATGACCGACGAGAAGATTGCACCACACTCTTACACATTTGTAAGACGCGAATGCAACTTGTCAAACCTTGGATGTGAAGCCTTAAGCCTTGAGTTTGGGAAATGGAATGCAAGTTCAGGTATGCCACGCCGTCTACTTGAACAAGCCGATGAGCGTCTCAGAGCACCATTCACAGCTTCACCAAAAGATGTTTTTTGCCTCGTGAAGGCATTTGTCAGTGACTCTGATATTTGCCAGCCTCCTCTACTTGTCTTCCCTGGCTGCAAGCAAGAGCACTTGAATGATGCCATGAAGAAAATTGGAAAGGGCAACGTGCCATGTCCAGGCCTCAAGTAATCAACCCTGCCACTTCCCCACTGCTTCACTTCTAAGGCTCAGCAACGTATCTGTCAGATGACCGCAAAGCGGAACTGAAACTTCTGGCCCAGCATTTGTCCTCGGCATATTCAAACATGAGCCGGGGATCAAAATATTTGTTACAGCTTGCAGGGGAGTTGGCTGTCACACGTAAGCCTTTGCCACAGCTACAATTCATTTTGAATGGAGCCTCGCCCGACATATTTCGTGGGGCACCGGCACTAGCGGAACCAGAACCTCATGTCACCCATCAGTTGCGGGTGCAATTTCATCGGCATTTCTAGGAAAATAACATCTCAGAGTCAGAGTTCTTTGAAGCTGCGTGCACAACTGTGTTAGGCGACTCTGGAGCAGTTGTTTTTTCCTTCCGTTCATGATTTAGTGCCTGCAAGCCAGCTTTTTACAGTAGTTCTTGAAAGAGTGAGAGGAGCTACAAACTGGGCTAAGGCCAGGCCATTCATCGGTTTGGCATTGGTCTGTCAGCCATTGTTTGCTTCAGGCGCATGGAGAACAGAGCTGCACCAGTGGAGCCACCTCCAGATGTCAAGGTCCACAAGTCGTGTTGTTTTACCTGCTGAGAAGTAAAAGCACCAACTGACAGGAGGAGAAGGGAGTTTCTTTAGTGAAACCTCCGGGGGAGACAAAGCTGTTCGACAAACTGATGACTGCAGTGGAGGAGGCTTTGCGAACATGTGTTGTCCGGTGAGTCATTGAGTGATTCATCAATGTGCCTGTGCCAGATCACTAGTTCCCAAAACTTGGGACAATGGCTGTGGTCAACCTATGGCGGTCAGGAGGATAAGTTTTGTGAGGTGCATTCCTTTGCACTTGTTGCTCATGAGTGTGTAGTCAGATGCACAACATTGTCATTAATTGTCTAGTCTTCGTGTTGAGTCTGGAGGTGATGTCAAAGTACCTCTCCACACCGGGGGTAGCGGACAAGATTCCCAGCATCAATGGACCAGTTCTCAAAGCTGTCCCGCCCAATTCACGAAAAGGTTTCTACCTCCAACCGTGGCATCTCAATTTCAGTGAGAATGCGAAGTGTGGCAAGTTTCCAAGCAATGTGGCCATGCGGTTGCACTTGCCATCATTTCTGAACCGTGGGTTTGAAGGTGATCGGGAGCCTTTGGAAGTACGCTTTGATCAACCTGATCTGGAACTGTTTTCAGTGATGTATGTGGACGGCCACACAAAGGGTGTTTGCATCCAGGCTATCTTCGGACTTTTGGCCCATTGTGTTCAGGCCTTAGGTACCCTTGCTATCATCAGACCTCAGGCACCAATAGTCTTGCGTTTAGCAACTCTGCCCCAAGGCTGTGGAGCCTCATGAGGTGGAAGAGGATCCTCAGTTCTGTGCAGTGGTGGCGTCCTTTAAATATCTGCGAGCGAACTTTTCACATCAGTCTTCGGAAGAGTGTTTCTTCTATGAAGCGTTGAGAAGCTCGGCCGAGCTCGGCGCTTGCTTGTCCATATTGTTGTGATAGTAGGTTCGAGGACAATAAAACCTTGTTGAAGGATCTTGGTAGATTGCGCTCAGGCCTTGCCAACCGCACAGCAGAGAAGCAGAAACCAGGGCCATTAGATCTCGTTCTTCTATTCCGTGAGATTGCCAGGATTAAGAAGGTTGCCCAGCCTCATGCCAGCTTGCGTGACTTGCTGACTAAGTCGGTGCAAGAGTACAATAAAGCTGCACCACCAAGTCCTGGAAGATCAAAGAGGAGATCCGCAAGTTGATCTACAACTTGATCAGGTGCCCAGTTGGCTTCCTTGACGTTTTGAAGATGGTTGGCGATCGATGCAAATGGGAGCATTCCGCATTAACCATGGACAACTTGGAGGGCGACTTCTATGTTCCAGGCCATGTCATCGGAGGTTCCCAGCCACAACCATGGGCAGCAATCAAGGACAGATTGAACCTGAATGGTATTGGTCATTGGTGTTGGTAATTTTGGGTATGGCAGTTGTTATAATCATAGTGAGTCTGTGACTGCCACTGAACCCTGCAAGACTGTTCGCGAAGAGACCGTTCTGATGTGGGCTGCGCGTGCTGCTGATGAGCATGAAAGGAAGGCCCCAAGGGATAGCCCTGTGAAGCAGAAGGTGCTGTGTGCAAAAAAATCCATTGGAGTTTCCATATGATGAAATGATATATGACTAGGACTAGGATATATGATATATCACTGGGTCCAATAAAATGAGTTCTGGTCTTTGTACTGTTTGCTGAAAGGCACACACATTTTGAGACTTCTTAAAGCTGCTAGAGAAACATATAAAAGCCAAATACTGCAATAATAAGTTATGTTTCAACTTAGTGTCTAATCGACGAATCCAGAAGCTTGCACAACGTGACGCCCCCGGCATGTGCGACCTGCTGGAGATCTGTTGCCTTTGGCACCATATTCTTTCAGACTTGCGCACCTATCTTGGCCCTGGGGAAACTCTAGACAAAATTGAGAACATGTGGAAGCAGGGGTGATGTGGCTGCATTCAAAAAATTATGTTCATACAAAAGATATATATATTATAACAACAATATTATTGTATATATATATATCATAACTATTTTTCAATAAACTATAAACATGTAACATGTATAACAACAAAAAAACTTCTTAATACATATATATATATATCAAACATGTTGTTCAAAAAATATATACATAAATAGTTGATTAAATGTTAAAACATAAAAACAAAATATGTTTAAAATTTCAGATTTATGATCTTCAAATCACAACCATGTAAAATCTGAGGTTTTTGACAAAGATCAATTTGTACAGTGGTTTTTAAAAACCGAGACGTAAATCATTGGTTTTTTTGGGGGGGGAAGATTTTTGGCAATCCAAAAAATCTTTCAAAAAATCATTCCCCCCCTCAAAAACATAGGATTTGTACATGGGTTTTTAAAAACCGAGACGTTTTTTGGACATGTTGAAAACATCAAAAAAATACATGGTTTTTATATCAGTCTCCGAAATTCAATCACCAAAAAAAACGATACATTCAAAATGGAATGGAAAAAAAACCGAGACGTTGAATGGACCATTTTTCAAGGATTTGAGGCCGGTCAAAAAAAAAACGAGACATTGAATGGACCATATTTCAAGGATTTGAGGCCGGTCAAAAAAAAACGAGACATTGAATGGACCATTTTTCAAGGATTTGAAGCCGATCAGAAAAAACGAGACATTGAATGGGATATTTTTCTGGGTGTTGAAGCCGTCAGGAAGATAATGAGACATTCTGAAGGGCATGAGAAACACACTGACAAGACATTGAATGATTGACTATCCAGGAATAGGAAAACACACTTTCCTTGGAATACACACTACCTTGAAATATACTCCTTGATTCTGGATTGGGCGACCGTGGAAAAGAACAAGTTCCTATATAATGTTCTGTTCTATCATTGAATCTTCTGTTGTGTCATGAAAACCATATGTTGGATGTTTCAACAACACTGACCTTAGAACGATCCACATGGTTTGAATGTTTGTTTCTCTCCCTGAAGCTTTTATACTGCGAACTCATTCATTGACACAAAGATGAGTAGTTGGGCAAGCTGGGTGTAAATCACCGATACAATTATATTCTATTTTGCTGCTAAGAGCAGCAGCTGGCATCAGGTTGCTTGATGCAGAGCTGAAGATGCACTGCAAGTCTGCCAGCTCAGAGTTCGACTACAAGAAGTTGAGCTTCATCCTGGAAGCTCGAGGAGTTTTGCAAGAGCAGCAGATCGAGCGAGCACAAAGTCGCATCCAGCCAGCGTTCAGGCAGTCCATCACTGCTGGATTCAATTTGAGTTTGGAAGCTGACCAGGTGGCCCACAGACGTCACCTTGTTGCTGCTTCTGGTGACACTCAGCGGGCCAGGGCAGCACTTGGGGCAGCTAGAGGACAGGGATTGAGCGCGTTGAAGTCGGTTGAAGTGCACTGGACAATACTGAACACTCTCATAGGCTCAGTGTAGTTGGGCATCTATCTTTCTTGGATTTATGTTATCTTCCAAAACCCGTCAGAAAATGCATGAGACAGCTTGGCGGCTGGTGAACGCAGAGATCAGTGACGTGTGCCCTACTTGGAACAATGCTCCACACAAAGGTGGGGTATCCTTTAGCTGGTTTGTCAAACAGATGGCTGTAAACAGATGGCTGTATAATAATTTATGTTCAATAATTGTAATTTTAGAAAGATATGATTGAGGTATTGGCGTGTTTCATGTAGATGAATCGCATTGTCCCATCTATGGAATGCAGAAGTCAGGCGCTGGCATCGAAGCAGAGGCTGATGCCGACAGCAGCGGCGCTCTCTCAGCCAAACTCGAACCATGGCTTCAGTCGACTCTTGGTGGTCTGAACCAAGGCATCAGGCGGTCTGATAACGAATCCATCATCGGATACGTTAACTATGTGGCGGCTGGAGTGGTGTCCTCGTTCAAGCAGCACTTCGCTTTACAGCAAGTGACAGGGCTGTGCCACAGCAATCCGCGCACCTTCCTTGCAGTACTGGTCTTGCCCAACAGAGCTGGAGATCTCCGATCAACAGCAAAGCCTCTCCACAGCGGTTAGCACCACCCCAGTTTTCAAGTTGTTGTGAGCTCTTAGTGGGTCTGGACTTGGGCAAAATAATGGAAATGTAATGGAATACCAGCCAGAACTTGCCAAGGTCCGAGAAAGCAGAACACGACGATTCCGAAGATGAGGAACAGGCCAAGACCGAGGGTGATGAGGGACGTTGCTTGGCCGTGCCCGGAACTTTTGCTGTTGTTTGAGGTTCAGGTGGGTTTGGAGCTTCTAGAAACTTAATTCCAGGTGAATTTCTTTCGTTGTGTTCACCGAACAAAGGTGAAGACGAGGAAGGCGCTACACCAGGTTCTGACAGCATCTTGCGTGACTTCCAACATAAACTGGCCTGCAGCTTCATGGAGCGAGACAGAAATTTGAAGGCACCTTGTAGACACTGCCCTTTATAGAAAGTGTTTTGCTTACAGCGTCCATGTTTTTGTTTTTCAGATTTTCAGTTTTTGATACGATGTTGTGCAAATGTTGCCGAAGTTGGCAACTGTGTGCTTTGAGCCCAGCTCAGTCTATGGAGCACGATGCGGGTTCCAACAGGTGCTCCTCGTCACGTCCAATGACAAGTCTAACGTCTTCCACCGTACAGCATTTTGGAGGTCTGGAGTCATTACTGGGGTGACCATGCTGTCCAGGTCCGAGATGATCAAGCTACCGAAAGGGGATGCCAAGTATGGCGGCGATGGTCGATTCACCCAGGTGCAAGAGCTAAAGCAAGAGACATGGCTGAGCCATGAAGAATGTTTCAATTTGTTTTTTGTTGTGATGTTGTGAGCAGCTCCACTATGTTTCATTACTGCCAGTGTTTAGAACATGCTTTAGATTTACTTTTTGTGCTGTGTCCGGCAACTCAGCACGCTGGTGGGACATCCTTCATTGGGAGCGTTGTGGATGCCTTGCTTCCCTCACCCGATTGCCCCATGGTTTTGCTCGACCTGTTTGCATTCGATGCCTGGCCAGCTAGCCATGTGCTCGCTCAATATGCACTAGGACAGGCGGGTAATAGTCCTTTGTCGCTCATGGGCTTGCCAGGGTCCTTTCTTTCTGTGTTGTTCTGCAACATGTCAATCTTTCTGTCAAATAAAGATCAATACAAATTGCATAATACAAAGAAAGCAAGGTTTTGTTTTGAATAGTGTTGATGGCCTTGTTAGAGTTGAACAGCTTCCACTAGCTTTCAGGCTCTTGGGACAGCCTAGTGCTGATAGCCTCCGACTCATGAGGTTTGTCTTTGCTTGCTATGTAAACCCTATGACACATCCAGAAGGGGAATCATGTGTGCGTCGCGTGAGTTCAATACGAAGTACGGATCAACAAATAGGCTTAGAACTATCAAGAAAACAAAGAACTTGTGATGTCTTATTTATATATATATTGTATATGTGTGTTCTTTGTATTATGTTAAGCAAAGCCAGTTGATGACTAACTTGACAGTTGATGTTGGAACAAGAAGCTGTCAACATTAAGACTTAATGAGAAGCAGCCCAAGGAAAACAAGGCTAAGTGCTACCAAGCAGAGTTTGGTGGGGATTTGTATACATGTATTTATATATGTATATATAATATATTGTATCCAGGAGTTGTATGTCTTGAGGTTCCTTTTGACAAACAAAACGCCGACCAACCCTTATCAACGGAAGAGAGTCCTTTGCAAGGAATAGTATATATTATATAGAAAGACCAAAATAGAGACTCTGCAAGGAGTGTATGTGTTCATGGCTAGTCATGGTAGCAAAGGATTTGGACCGCGTAGCAAATCACAGGGAGGAGGCGGAGGGAATGATTTTGTTTGCACCGTTGAAGGCAAGAAATGGGCAGTGGCCTCTGTGGCCCACTCTGGCTGCGAGACTCTCTTCTGTGCCAACCTGGTCGCGCATCGGATGTATGGCCTTGCAAGGTCTGGGGACCTCAAGATCGCCGGCTTCCCGAGGTTTGAAGAGGCAATCTCGGGGTTGAAGGGAATGCAATCCATGCAGGCTCCAAGCTATGAAGTTTGTGTGACACTTTCGGACGGCACGTTGATCATCAAGCAACTAGTCCTAGACATGTGGACACAGAAGCATCCTGATTTCAGTGCAGAGTGCACTGAACTCCTTACAGCGCACAACAGTGAGTTTAACCCCAAGAACATTCAGAGCGGAGGTGAAGTACAAGAGGGTACCACTACCGTTGAGCTACCAAGCAAGCAGCTTTGTGTACAAGGGACCAAGTCCAAGTCAGACTTTGAGAAGGAGCATGCTGACAGGTTCAAGTGTCGTCCAAAAATGCCCAAAAGACCTTCCAGGAAAAGCAATTGATTTTCCAAATACCTTACACCTCACCTCTCCTCAAATACTCTATATACACAAGCGACTTCATAGAAGTAAACTTAATGCTTCTCCTTCAACCACGGACCCATGGAGGCTGTCTTTGTCGTGTGGTGGAATGCAGCTTCACTGGTGCAAAGAAGCTGGATGCCTTTTCGTCACGTGTGAAAAGGATACGCATGCTTCAGCATGGTTGGAGATGTTCTCTTTCGGATCGGGTGATTTCTTGCGTGGCACCGAAGCTCATGACGTTATGTCTGATGGAACTTCGTCAGGCCGTTGGATCCCCTACAACATGTCTGGGCCAGCGTCTCAAACTATGTGTTTGTTGGAGGAGGATCGCAAGCTACCGGATCACTTCAAGTCCATTGATGTGTTCAATACCGCTACTCAGACTCCACAGAACCAGGTTCATCTGTTTGATTTTAAGATAATATTATTGTATAGGCTCCATTGAGACAAGAATCTGAAAGTGATCATTAAACCATCCCACCAAGGGTTTTTGAACAGCTTCCTTCAGCTGTAGGTGATGACACTCCAGCAATTACTACAAGCGTTTGAGAACCAGGGCACAGTCAACATCACTTTGCTGGAGCACACCATCAAGAAAGATGATGCCAATGCTGTTTCCATCGACTGTAATGCCAAGATTTGCTTTGCTTTGGACCCACCAAAGGACAGGAAGAGACAGAAGGCCTGACCTTGTGAGTGGGAAACCACTCGACACTCGATCTGCCATTGCCAGGCGAGCACCGGCAATGCCCTTACCTTTGGATCCAAGATGGACTTGGCAAAACTTCGGACGGCCAAGAACTTGGTCGTGGCATGGCGCTTGAAGCTTTTCGGCTGCGCAAGCAGTATCCGACTAGCCCATGTTTTTTCATTGCCTTGGCACTGAGGCTGCATTTGGAAGCAGGTAAGCCTGAGACCTTAGTTCCTGTGAGGCCCACTTGCCTACTGGCAGGTGAGATGGAGCTAACCGCTGACAAAGCGGTCCAGCTCCTGTGAGCTCCTTTGGTTTTGTTGGGGTTGGGAGGAGGGGCACACCAGGCTCTGGCACTGCGTTGCATTTCCAACATTGCTGCAATTGATGTTTGATGCCCTGGTTGTGTTTCGGATCCTCTCAGCAAGCTGCTATAGCTCAATTTCCTCTGGGGCAAAATTACACATGAGCAAACGAGCAGCTTGAGAAAATAGTATCCACTTTTTGCAGGCATTTTCAATCCACTGTGTTTGAGCTGTTGCAGGCACACAGAGGTTGAGTACGTGAATGAGCAAACTCCCCTTGCTTTTTGTGCAGGATTTTGCTTGCTCAAAGGCTTGGACTGCCGACTCGAAGGTGAGGAAGTCATGTCGTCATCCTCTGAGTCTGCTCCTCCTGCGGTGGGAGCTGCAGGAAATGTCATGGTGTCCAAAACCTTCTCCATGAGTGACTACTCGACATTGCTGGAACCATCACCAAAGCCATCAGCTGCACAAGCTGGACCATCTTCTGCTGGTCAGGGTCTTGGGGGTATTGATGGTTTGCCATTTCTAGACTTTTTGGGCTCTTGCATCTAAAGCTTCATTCAGGTTCAAATCTGCTGAAGCGTTGCGCCGTCGAAGACTCAGAGAGCCCATCAGATAAACAATCCAAGAAACAGAAGAAGAAAGACACGAAGAAGGGTACTGCCCAGACTTAGATCCACTGGGTGGTAGTGACAATGATGATGACCCAGACGAGAATGCACCAGAAAAGAAAAAGAAGAAAAACAAACGAGAAAAGCAACCTTCAGCACCCAAGAAGGCCAAATCGTCAAAAGAAAAGAAACCAACTGGCAGCAGCAAACGCAAAGGCAAAAAACATGCGGATGCAAATGGCTCTGGATCCAATGATGGAGATGCTGACACATGTCAGGAACCAGTGTCTGAATCAGTTCAGGCTGCTCTGAGGGCTGCCGATGAAGCAGAGAGGGATGCTATTGCCAGACGCACAGTGCAAGTTGATGAGAGCGATGAAGAGATTTTTGCGCCGCCAGCAAAAACCATGCACGAGAAGGAACATGAGGACACGAAACAAAACTATTGATGCTTTACTAGACTCGACCTAGACGTTTCACCTTTCACTCACTAAACTTTGCCAGTGACGGCTTGATGCTCAGTGTGCCAGGAATCGGAAATCCATGAGTATGTGCTTACTTGTATTGGCTATGTGTCCGAGCTCGATGAGACTGATGCGGTTGGTAGGTTGTTTTGGGATCCCAAGCGACACATTTGGGATGTGTCCATGCCAGCGGGGATGGAACATTTGCCAACGAAGGACCCTTCCAGCATCTAAATAGTGACAGGGGAGCTTGAGTATCTTTGTGTAGGAACTCGATGATCAGATTGCAGAAGAGGAAGCACTTGGCAGAAGGCGCCTCCGTCGCCCAACTCTTGTAATGTTGCTCCTGGTTTGTTGACAGCTAGTCATGGCTTAGTCTATCAGGCTACTTCGTGACCGTCCTGCAAGATCAATCTTCTGTGAATCACAAGTTATCTTGGAGGCTTGGTTTTCCCTTTGAAGGCCTCTGAAATTTGGGAGGGGCTTGAACCTGGTGCAGGCCAACGCTGCAACCGATGCAGTGCCAATGGACCACAGCGGTTCAAATCAACAGGACGAAGGCACAATGATGCCAACTGAGATGCACCAGGCGCGCATCCTTTGTGTCAAGTAATTTGATGTAATTTGGAGTTTCAGCAGTAGTCAATGAACGACACATCCCATGTTGATCAAACGGTGCAACATCCCAGCGTGTGAAACAGGAAGATGACCAACATATCCTCAGCCAAGAGACGATGGTGCCCTTGGCAATGTTGTTGTCATTGGGTCACTCCTTAATGACAGTTGTTGAAGGCTGCCTCTCTGTCTGTAGCTGTTTCGGCTTGCACAAGTCTGAGCCTGGCATTCTGGTGTACCCTGTGAAAATGCCTTGGGTATGGCTGGAAGATAGCTGGCTGGCAGAGAAGACAGAGAATAGTGTTGTTGGTTATGGGCAATTGACTAATTTTGCACTCAGCGCTTCCCGGGAAGCAGGGTCACGGCCCACCGTGGTCACCGAGAATGCAAAGACTCGACACGACGAGCGTTACTATACTGCTGATGGCAAACCGATCGGACAGCTTGTGATTCATCCCCACACTGCCAGTGACCACAATGAAGAGAGCTCAGATTTTGAAATGGATGACGTGAGCGAGGAAAGTCTGTCTACCTTTAATGAGCTGCCAAGGGAGCCATCCACAGACCTTGATGGCTTTGCTGAGTTGGGTGAACCAATTCTTGTGGTGCCTGAGTCAGATGAAAAAAAGACAACAAAAATGATCCTGCAGTGAATGAGAAACCAAACGAATCCTCCAAGTGCGACCACCAGTCCCAGCCCAAGGCTCAAATCGTCGAGGATGGCAATTCAGGAAGCAAGCAGTTTGGATTCATGGCTTTGGGCTCTGCTGTGAAGCTTCTGAAGCGCAAGTGGGGCGGAGGTTGTGATTAGTAGACGCGTGCCAGTAGACCTGCAATTTAGCTTCCAACTCCAACCTTGGTCATAAAATGAGTATGGCTGTTGGCACTCTTCAGTCAAAGGCACGCATGCCTCTAGGCAGTTCTCACAAGTTTTGTTTGAGAAGTAAAAACTACTAGGTACTATGCGATCGCTGTTTGCCAGGTGCTTGGTGCGTGGGACGGTGTTCACCTCTCAGAAATTTACTGCCTTCAGTGAAATGACAGCAGTCTCAAGTTTGGCTACTGAGGATAGTCGGGAGACACAGCATCCTTTTGAAGCCGTTGGGGAGAAGGTCACCAAGAATGTTTTTTTTGTCACCAGAAAATAAACTAAAGAAGTTTCTTAATGCGATTTGATAGTGAGAGATGTTTTTGCCAATTGATATCTGCCCGCTTCTCTCCCATATGTTTCCCCCTTTCAGGATGTGACAGATGGTTTGGTGGTGGGAATCGTGAGCCTGGTCCGGCTTTCGTTGTCCCAACAGCCAAGTGTGCTGCAAAAGCCAAGGCCAATGCAAAAGGGAAGCCAAAGGCAAATCCCAAAGTGAAAGCAGCTGTGAAATCATCTCCTCATCCTAAGGGGAAGGCACAGGCAAAGCCTAAGTCAAAGCGTGCCAACACTGAGCGGACCAAAACTTACAATAGGATCTACTCCAAGGTGTACCGTCAGGTGAGATCTGCGGGGGAAGCCTGGAGGAAGCCCAAAGGGTGGGTCGTGATGCTGCGACTCAGCACTTTTCTCAGGGAGGAGCTTGATTGTCAACTCTTGATGGAATTTTGAAGGATTGAAGCTTTGCAATCCAGGGGGATGGAAAAGGTGTGGGAAGCTGTGGCAAGGGAAGGGTAGTGTGGAATAGAATGGTGTGGACGGGGGAACAAAACGAGATGCTCTTGAGGTTTGTGGTAGTAGCAGCAATGGATGATGCTAAGGACATATGACAGATGAAACATGTATGGACATGTTAAGGGGATTTAAGAGTGGGTAGGCATAAAGCTAGTTGACAGGGAAAGGGAAGTACCAGTTCCTTTTTGGACAAGTGCTGGATGTCCTAGGGTTGACTTGTAAATAGATAGGTATAGACAGATAGATGGATAGGCCAAAAAGCCAAAAGCCACAAAAACCAAAAGCCACAGAAGCCACGAAAGCCACGAAAGCCAAAAACCACAAAAGCCAGAAGCCACAGAAGCCAAAAGCCAGAAGCCACGAAAAACAAAAAAAACAAAAAATAAACAAAAAAAGAAAAATAAATACCCCTCCCAAAAAAAATAACATGCGACTGGCTGGAACAAGAATGTACGCAGCCTGCGCAGCCAGCTTACGACACCTCGCACAACCAGCTGACACCAGCACCCGACCAGCGCCGCCGCCCGTCTTAAACGCGCGCTCAGCCAGCTCACAGCATAAGCACCCAGGACCACAACACCAGCACCGACACCCTTTTGAAAGCGCGCGCAGCCAGCTCATACTTATTTGCAGCAACAACCCCATAGCTATCCCTACTTGGGGAATAACAACGTATGATCTTGCGCGTATATGTTTATGCGCACGAAAGTACACGCGCAAACAGCAAAGCCCGTAAGTGTCATTGGCCCAAGGCCAGGCAGTATCCAGCGCCACTATTGACTTTGTAGCATGCTTGAAGCAACGACCTGCAGAACGATAAGGTCGTATGATCTTGCGCGTCTAAGTTTATGCGCACAAAAGTATGCGCACAACCGGCAAAGCCCGTAGGCTTCACTCGCCCAAGGCCAAGCAGTATCCAGCACGACTATTGTGTGTGTAGCATGCTGAAACATGCTGGTGCAATGGTCGGTTGAGAGCCTTACGCATAGAACACT
Source organism: Durusdinium trenchii (assembly GCA_963970005.1). Taxonomy (NCBI): domain Eukaryota; class Dinophyceae; order Suessiales; family Symbiodiniaceae; genus Durusdinium; species Durusdinium trenchii. The sequence goes on along the minus strand of CAXAMN010004925.1, from coordinate 6,101 downwards.
ATACGTACAAAAGTATGCGCGCAAACAGTACAGCCCTTGACACAGCTGCCGGCCAAAACAGAACCTGAAGGGTGTAAATACCCCACAGCGCTAATAGACAAAGAACGCTCAAGCGACAACACCGTATGATGTTTCGTGCATAAGTTCATGCGGCCCATGACTGCTTGCACTTCATTGTCCTTAAGCGGCGCTTGGTCGCCCTTCACTGCTGCAAGCGGCGGTTTGTTACCCTTCACTGTCAGAAGCGGCGGTTGTTATCACTTCACTGTCAGAAGCGGGCACCAGCACCGAGCACCGGCGCGCCAGCTTACGGCGCCCAGCACCAGCACCCAGCACCGGCGCAGCACCAAGCACAGCACGCCCAGTCACCACCACGCACACTGCCAGCTTACAGCACCGGCACCGGCGCCCGCTGTCTCTACTATGCGCACTGCCAGCACCCAGCACCGGCACCGTGTCTCCACCACGCGCGCAGCCAGCTCACAGCACCCAGCACCAGCACCACAGCCCGCACCAGCACCCGGCAGCACCGGCACCAGCAACCTGCCTCCACCACGTGCACAGCACCAGCACCAGCACGGCACCAGCACCAGTGCACAGCCAGCTCACAGCACCAGCACCAGCACCGGCAACCGGCACCCAGCACCAGCACCGGCACCCGGCAACAGCACCAGCAACCTGTCTCCACCACGTGCACAGCCAGCTCACAGCACCAGCACCGGCACCTGGCACCCAGCACCAGCACCAGCACCGGCACCGGCACCCGGCACCACCACCAGCAACCTGTCACCACGTGCACAGCCAGCTCACAGCACCAGCACCGGCACCCAGCACCAGCAGCCTGTCTCGAAAGCGCGCACGGGCAACTCACTATTATTTGAAGTAATAACCCCATAGCTCGCCATCTGGGGAACAACATCACCTACCAAAAAAACGCAACAAACACGTGCCCCGACGAGTAAGGTGCGAACCCATAGCCCCACAATGTGAAGGTCTCACATAACACCCGCGCCGCAAGCCGTACTGTCAAATTGAGCGGTTCTGGTGGCTGGCTGACTCGCTGGCTGAGTCCTGGAACCATGTCCGCGTGCCGCTCCTTGTATAGGTGGCAGTGTTGATGATCCTTCTGACAGCAAAGGCTCATGGCATCTTGAAGCCTGCTCGGTGACCAGGTATAGGTCTAGTAGGTCTAGCGTGCTTCGGCTGCTCCATGTGCCATTCATTTGGGGCAGGCAGACACGCCTTGTGAAGGAGAGATGGCGGTCACGATGTCTTTGCCGAGCGGCGGTGGGTGGAGCTCTTGTTTGGCACGTGTGGGTCGACCAGCTTTGCACGCGAGACCACCTTGCACTCGGAAAAACTCACCACTTCATCGGGCGCCTTGTCTTCCAACATCTCCAAGAACAGCTACACCACTTCTCGTCACAATCTGCCTCAGGAATTGTCCAAGGCCGCGCGCTGTGTGCAACAAATGGTCTCCTTCTCCTCTCTGGCAATGCAACTAGCTTTGACTGATGTGCATCCATGCATTTTCCTTTCATTCCGGCATACCGATGCCGTGTTGGGTCCAACAGGGCCCTTGAGTCAGCGAAGGCTCAACACCTTTCAGGTTCGACTGAGCGAGAAAGAGGTCCAGGTCCGTCTTCGTAGACGACGTTCGATATCCACATTGACTTCGTGCGCTTTGTGATTTGGCGCTTTTTACTTGAAGTGGAGCCTGCGGTGATCCTCCCGGCTCTGACGCCACGATCCTGTTTGATTGACCTCACCTACTGCATCTTCTAAGAAGATAAACATACGCTCATCTCAAAGATCATGTTCGGCGGGGCAAAGAACAGCTGTGCGTCGACAAGGGTTTCGGGATGAAGAAGACGATGCTGACTATCCTAACGGAGGAGATGAACCCCGAGGCGCACAAGCTCAAGCCCCTTTTGCCCCTCAAGTTCGCAGCCTAGACGGCGGCTTGGCGAAAGCATGCCCCAATATGGAAGGACTCACCCAAAAGACATACTGGTCTTTTCATCGCCGCCTTGAGCTGTTTGAACGACAGTGCCATCGAAGAAGCCTCGATGCCACAGTGGAGGGTGCATTGCTCATGATCTCACGCCTCAACAACCTGGCGTGGGAAGCTAGTGAATCCAGCCTTGGAAAGCAGCAGTGCACAGCCCTTCAACAGCCCTTCAAGCCCATCTACAAGGTTCATGATGACATCTACCAGTACCAGGAGGAGATCGAAGTCCCGGCACGATGTGAAGAGTTCTTTGGCGAGTTCGCCAGGTTGAAGAATGAGGAAATGCAGGCCTACCTGATCAGGCACAAAACTACTATGGCCAAAATGAAAGAGGTCGAGATCACGATCCCCTCACCTCTCACTGGCTGGCACCTTCTCACCAGGGCAGCAGTGCCAAAGTGGACGCATGTGCAGGTGAAGGCCTTATGTCAGGGTGAGTTTGCGTATGATCGTGTTCAAAAGCCTTGATGAAGATGTTCGGTGGCAACCATCGCCCAAATGTGAAAGACATCAAGCCTGGTGGAAACGCTGCCAAGGACGATGGTTTCTTCGAGGAAGAGTATGAGGTCACCCATGACGATGAAGAGCCCTATGAAGCCTACACTTATATGAGGTCTATAAATGGGGCTATAAGGGGGAAGCCTATGAGGCTGATGAGTATGAAGAAGAACACCCCGAGATTGAAGAAACTGACTGCTTCAGTGGTGCCCGGCAACACTCCTTTCTTGCTATCTCGGCCACCCTGGAAGCTTGGGGCGCAAAACAAAATGTTTCAAATGGAAACATGCAGGTCATGAATGGCGAGTGGTTCTTTATTGAGAGAGGCCATCGTGGCCACTATGTCACCGGTCTCATCAACAAGGACGAAACAAAATTCACCCGATTCAGGAACGCCCCCGATGCATTGGAAACCAACGATGAGGCTTTTCTGGAGATCGACGACTACCAAGCCTTGGTCACAGATGTGCTCAAAAGAGACAGCCAAAGCCCAATATGGCGTCCTGGTAGATCTCTTTGTTCATGCTCTCGATGGTGTCGGTTTTCCAGGGCAATTTTTCCTTTTTTCTTCCTCTTCGGTGCTCTAAACCAAAGCCAGAGTCATCTTGTTCGCAATAGTCGGCAACCTTGTTGGTGAGCCACAAGTGACTTGACTCTGCTTCATTGCGGACCTCCTTGAGGTAGGACTGGTATTCAGGTGTGAGTGCGCACAGATTTTGCATTTTTGGCCACTTTGTGCAAGGTGGAACAATCCAAACGAAGTGTGGGCGTTCAGCTTTCAAGAGCTTCAGGAATGTTGATCGAACTGCGACCTTGGAAAAGTCCCACTCGGGCAAGCGGAAGGTGGCCACGGTAACATCATCATACTGTTCAGCCAAACTGGTGGCCAGATTGCCTTTGTCCACATACGAAGAACAGCACTTTCCTGCAGTGGGCAAAGGAAAGAAATCAACCAAGATTCGGACAAACTTGCCATGTCAGTGAAATTCAAGTGAACACGTGCCTATGGAAGGCAAGTCCCGTGCTCTCAAAGCCATGCAAGACTATAAGCCTGGGTTCACCGCTCGTGCTGCACCTGCCATCTACGCGACCATGATCGACAGTTGGAAGAAAAGAGAAACGATGGAAATCTTGGTCTCTGACGAACTCAACGACACGGAAGTTGATGAGGAGAAAACCAAGGAAAACAAAACGGAAATCAGCCCCGAAGACAAAGAGCTGATGAACACGCATGGGAAAAAGGCCTACCAAATTGTGAGCAAATTTCATCGACAGTTGGGCCATCCTGCAAACACGAAACCGTTCCCGGAGCCCTCCCGCAAAGGAAGCGGCACTGAAATCGTACAACCTGGCACGAAAGCTTGATGGCATGCCTCAGGTTGAGATCAATGACCCGCGATTTCACTCGTACATGAAGACCATTGATGAGGAGCTGATCGCGGATACCATCAATGAGAAATATCTCTCTGCTAAAGACAAAATGCTTTCGATGAAACCAAGAACAAGGCCCTGCAGGTATGGATTGACAACCAAGCCTGGCGTGTCGTGGGTCGGCCTCAAGTTCAAGAAGGTGAACTTGCGCCGGCGCGTATGCTCCAAAGATGGAAGCCCACCAAGGACGGCAAGCTGCAGAGGCATCATTCAGGGTTTTCGCCATCGTGATGTCCTGGAAAGTGAACTAGGGAAGGAAAGCCCAACCTTGTCCAGAGTGGGCCGCATGTTGATCTTGCAGGGGGCGTGCCAGTTGCATGAACAAATCAGTGCCGACGTAAAGTCCGCCTTCATGCAAAGTGACTCCATAGACAAGGGGGCCCGCATCTTCTTCCAGCCCTCGTCTAACATGAGAAAAAGGTTTGCGACCATGATGGGGTTTCGAGATCACCAAGTGTTGAAAGCCACCAAACCGGCTTTTGGAGATGTCAGGGCGCCAAGACAATGGTACCAGACAGCCGTTGCATGCTCTTTCATCGGCCAACAGTGCTCCTCGAACATGGCCTTGTTCGACTCTGTGTGACCAAGAGTTTAATTCTTTGAGTTTGGGCGGTGCACATCTGAATCGACGTAGCTGTTTTCAAATGTTATCCATCATGGGCAACTGCTGATTGAAAATGATTGCAACTAGTACCTGTGCCAATGCAGGTTCTGGCTTAATGACTGATTCTCGCATCCCCAGAGCTCAGCCTCGATTTAACATATTTCAATGTCCATGACGAAAACATCAGTGGGTCTCTTCCATTGAGCGTGTCTGGACTCTTGTCGCTGATCCCCAGCCTTGTGTCGAAGAACTTGATGTTTTCGCCATTGTTTGTGTTGCTTCTGCTGCTGCCTGTGCGTCATTGTTGGCTGTTTTTGCTAGCTGTGCCGTGTGCTGTAATAACTATTTGCATCTGCCCTCGCCCTAACACATGGTTCAAGCGGCATCACCTTCTCTCTCTTTTCATGCGCTGGCCTCTGGCCTTTAGCTTTCAAAAGTCTAGGGCCCAAAGCACTGGCAGCAAAGCGGTGCCAGCCCCCATGGGCCCAGCCGCCGCCAATCTCGCAGGCCAACGGTTTCTTTTTAAGTCTCTTCCAGTTCATAGTCGGGTTCATCATGCCAAAATTCACCCCCTTCCTGCGGCGACTGTTTTTATGGTGGCCAGTCTCCAGATGTGCACGGGCAGCTGGTTGTTTTTATGCTGGCCAGTCTCCAGGTGTGCAAAACCCAATTAGGCGCGGGGGTGGGGGGAAGAGGCTGGAGGTGGGGTTGTCGTGGTGGTGTTGTGTGAAAAGGTCGAAGTGGTCACCGCCTTCATCATCATCATCATCAGTGGCAAATAGTAGCAGCGTAGGAACGGTATTTGCACTGCACTCATTGAAGCCAAAGCAACCATTCTTATCTTGGCTCCGTCCACCGTACTCATGGCCTCGATCACTTCACCGTTGTTCAGGTTTCAAGTTCATTTGCCGTTCCGCCCTCCTTTGTCTAAAGAAACGCACCGCACATCGAAAATATCAAAATTGTCTTGCTGCTGCTGGTGCTGCGTCCGCTACGCCTCGTCATGGCCAGCTGCTAGAGAAGCGGGGTCTGTGGGCCACATCTCTGAAGGAGGTTTAGGTAGTTCTCAAAGCCGGCGAGCTTGGTGTGGAAACATCGCCCTTTTCCAGGCTCTCGGCCAACCACTCTCGGAAAGGTCGCCAGGTCACGCCTGAAAACGACCCCACTATGTTCACAGCACTTTGCCTCCATTCTTTGTACGAGGCGGGTTGGCCGCTGAAGATCGGTACATAGCTGTCACTGAGACGGGGAAGTTTGGGGCCGGATGCTGCTGCCTGCGCTTGTTTTCCTTGAGAACGTTGCTGGTTTTGAGGTGGCGTGGACACGGGGGTGGGGTTCCTCCAAGAAAGCGCGCTTGGGCCACGATGCCAGTGACGAAAACTAAGAGACCGGCAAACACCGAAGACCAGCGTAAAACTCGATCTGCCGTTCGCAACGCGGGTTTCAGCAAACCAACGGCTCGAGAACAAGGAGTGCATGCACAGCTCCGGACTGGTCGTAATTCACAAAGCCCACGACCAAAAACCACAAAGCAAATGAAACGCAACGTGCGCGAAG
>CAXAMN010004914.1:304971-347718 GCA_963970005.1 Durusdinium trenchii | reverse complement strand
TATTAGGTTGGAGGCCATCGCTATTAGGTTGGAGGCCATCGCTATTACGTGGAGGCCATTGCTATTGGGTTGGAGGCCATCGCTAGTAGGTTAGGGAGACTGCAGGCTATACCGCATTGATCTGATGAACCGATGCTGTTGCACCTGAGGAGCGAATTCAAGAGCGATTTGACGAAGCGTGGCCACAACTGGCGAATTGCTCAGTTGATAATGTTTTTTTTGTCTACTTTCAGCATTGATTCACATAATGCCACAATGCTGTTTTTTAAGATTCTAATAATCCTATTGCGTTGTTTTCCTTTCAGGTATCGATTGGCATTGGCAGCATCAAATCACATCAAACAAGATTGTGCTTAGTGGTTTGAGGGTAGTCACTTGAATTGACACACGAAGTCAGAACATGTACCTACAGTAGCCAGTAGTAGGCCTAAGGGATCCTAAGGGCCTAAGGAACTCCAGTGATCCGTTTTCATTTGGACTTGGTTGTGAAGAAGTTTCGTTTCCGTTTCTCCAATGCCGCAAACCTGTGGTTTTTGTGCCCAATTCTCTCCTTGAGTGTTGGGTTGGAGGTAGTCAGTTCTTTTGGAAGTTTATATAGTGGTGGTATTATATAAGTGCTTGGGAAAGTGTTGAGCTGCATTTTTTCCTTGACTTTGACACGTCCATATTTAGCACCGTCTAGCTGCCGGACATCGTGACATTGTCTATTCATGGTGACATCGTTTATTCATTCCATGTTTGGTTGTGTGACAGGACCCAAAAGCCCTGCCGATCAGCAAAGACAGACAGATCTTGAACACATTGTAGAATATATTTTGCTTTGGTTTGGCTGAAGTGGTCAGTGAGTCATGATGGCAAGTATGCACGTACGTGATAAGTGTTTTAGGAGGGAGGATTTGAGTGGTAGTGGCTCGTCTTGGGATTTAGAACATTTAGTCCGTCTGCGAGCGAGCTGCCTGGCCAGTCCGGCGGCGATCATTCAGCACTCTTGCCCCTGCTGCTTCCTTCCCATTTTTGCGTTTTGTTTTCCGTGTTGCCCATCCAATTCTCGAAGCGCGCTGTTTGAATCGTCCCAGCCATCCTACAAACACAAAAAGTAGTTTCTATGTACCTGTTACAGCCACCAAAGTCCAAAGAGAAGTGCATGTCCAAAGAGTTTGAGGTTACAACGTTTGCCGGGATCCAAGGAAGTTGTGGCCTTCTGTCGTTGACAATGTTTTTGCTCCTTGTCGTTGCAGACAGGTCTTCCTGCTCCATGGTCTTCTTCCAGTTTTTTTCGACCATGTCAGCACTGTCAGTGGTCTGATCCTCGCTTTGCCCAGAGTTGTGTGCGCTGACTTGGCTGTGGTCACAGGTGCTTGGTGCACTCAGTCCAGCTGTCCAGTCCTACAGAGCGGCGCCGAGTATTCACTCATTTTGCATCCATTATATTCCTCCAAGTGCATCGCTACTAGGAGCAAGTGCATCGCTACTAGTAACAAGTGCCTTACTAGTAGTAACAGAAGCGCTAGTAGAAACAATAAGAAGCTATAGACTTTAATTAGAAAACATCTTGATGTCTCACTCATTGAAACTATGGCACTGCAGTTTCGAGCAGTTTGTGGGACATGTGAAACGGCACATTTCGAGGCTGGCATGGCTGGGACCTCTTGAACCGAATGGCATGTGCATCGCGAGCAACTTAGTTGAGCCATTCATTCCAATCTGCGTTTACTGATAGTCAAGCTACAGATCTCCAAGCCAGGCTTGGATTCTACAGTCTCTTCTCTGCTCGAATCCCAGAGCAGTAAACTCTGTTGCATTCTTTGAGCCATATCTGCTTGTCACAGGTGATGGTCCATCAGTTGCAAAGGGAGTACCCCGAGGCAAGTCCAGGGCAGAACTTTGTCACAAACCCGATATAATAATCTAAGCTGTTCTGCTTCAGGATGAGCTACCAACAGCCAGCATCACCATCAGGGCATTTATTCGTGGCGTCCTTCTTCTGCGAGCAGTCTCACGAGCATTTTGCTTTTTGGCAGCGTGGCTCTACTTGCTCCTGATCTTGGATTGCTTGATTGACTGCATTTGGTGGCATGAAGGTTCAGGAACACCATTGGGTATTCTGGGCCCTTTAGCCTGGCTTCTGAATGCCGACGGCCATGAGCTTTCACATCCATTTGCCAATGAGAAATCCATGATATTCTGCATGAATTTGATCTCCGTTATCTCTCAGCAGCGTTTGGTCGAGGTGTTAGCTCGTCGAGAAGTGTTGCTACGATTAATTGGTGCCGAACGAGTAATGGCCTCGACTATTTGCTTGCTGCTGAAAGGTGTGTCCGTGGCATGCACTCCTTCTAAAAGCCAAAACCCCATTGCTGAGTTCCTGGTACGGGTTGCCCCTCCTCCAGCTGCATGTGTGGCAATCATAGCTCTGCGTGATCATGCTATGCCACTTGGAATTGCTGTGGTGGCCACGCCTCGGATGACTGTGACGTTTGGCAGTTCTAGTTGCCTTATCCTCGGACTACTTGGAGGTGCTTATGCTGCCCACGCAGTGCTGTCTGTGTGGTACCTGCACCGAGCAGACTTGGATTCTGCCGCACTCCGTTTGGCCATGCTCGTGCCTGGGGGTGTGTCAAGTCAAGCCAAGGGATTGCTGAGAGGTGTTCTGGCAGGTGCACACAGACGAGCTGTTCAGATGATGGCCATGGGGATTTTGCAGAGGGCCTTTCGCTGGCTGACCCAGCGCTGAGTCCTGGCAAAGGGAAATGTTTTACAACGTGCTGTTTGAAGACGCACGTTTACCTACAATGGGCCCTTTGTGCTGAATTGTTGTGAACCTTGGCAGCAGCCCTGCTACCTTGGAGAGTGCAGGCAATTCAAACGTATTTCTTCTGAAGAGAGGAACTGTTTGCCAAACATTTTTTTCTTTGGCACAAGGTGGAGTCTGTCAGAAGATTGATTGTAATGTCAAGAGAATGCATTGGCATTTGTTGGCTTTGACTCCCTGAATTCAGTGCCAAAAGATTTGTACATAGTTCTTGCAAAGGTATCCATATTTGGACTTTGGGTTGTTGAAATTTGAAAAGATGGATGCCTTTGTCGGCCTTGGGCATCATCATGGTCTTTTAGATGTGCTGGCCTACTTGTTGCTTCCTTGGCCTGTTAGTGCTGATCTCTTTGCGGCTCATGCAGTGCATGGGGCTGCCAAAGGTCAAAAGCACAGAGAATCATTGGATGATAATATGGATTGGGCTGGCAGATACAGACAGCTGCTGTGGCTGCAAAGCAACTGTCAGCCCAGGGTGCAAATTCCTTCACTTAGTCGCATAGACGAGAATAGAGCTGTTGCAGCGTCCTTTGCTCCTAGTAGTAAGGCCAGGAGCCCCCAGTAGCGTGCTTTGCTCTTCTATTTTGGTATTTTGGTGGTCACCGGAATTTGCAAAATTGGATCGATGGGACTTCTGCAGCTTCAAAGTTGAAAGAATTCCTTTCTTGAGAGCTCTGGACATAGCGCACAAAAGGGCCTGATGCTGAAGTTGCCTGAGGCGAGCAGCAGGACTGGAGACATTTTAAGTGAAGAGCTGTGAGCTGCAACACCTGACAAGTTGAAACGTTGTAGCAAGAAACAAGGCAAATTGTGACTAGGTGTGGGGAGCATCCAGAATCTTAGAGTCTTGGAACCAATCAAGATCAAATCGTCATTTTCCAGATATATAATTTGACACGAACTTGGCCACAATGGCTCACAGCGTGGTGCTAAAGGGTGCCACCCCGGGCAGACCATCTCGGCGATAGCTTTTGCGCTCCGCCTGCTTCACCACAAGGCTTTTGAAACACTTTGCACCTTCAACATGTTTGAACACTTTCTCATTTTCTTGTCTACTTTCAAAGACCACACTCCATGGTGCATTCTTGCAGAATATATGATTGTTCGATCCCACACACACATACATCGAACAGAGGGAACAATGCAGCTCCTGGGCAAAAATCTGACTGACTGAGCAGCGTGAAGGGAGATATATTCACAAAGAAAAGAACACTACATCTCTCCCAGACTGGAGCTGCAGTTCCCTGGCCTTAAAGAGATCCAATACATTCGTCTCCCGGAAGAGGTCACAACCCAATGGGCTACGGGCAAAAACCATTCATTTGCAGTAGGCAGCAGTCACCCTTCTGCTCTTAAAGCCCTGTACGCCATCACCGCAACTGGACAGCTGCAAGTCATAGTTTGTGCCAGCAGTGCATACGACGTACACGTCTGAGTGCCCAAACCAATTTCTGTGCTGTGTACATTGGACAGAGCACTCATCCTAAGTATGCTCTTGCAAGACCCGTGCGTTCGCAACTCCGAGTCTGTGTCTGCAGTAAAATACAACATAGGCATAAGATGGCTTTGCGACTTGTGTTGCGAAACAAAAAAGATGAGCACCACAAACACGCCACGCGTTGCAGCCAACAATCGTGTGAGCAAGGTGCCTGGTTGTCGCGCAAGCGTGTTTGTAATCGCTTGTTTAAGCACATGTGTACTGCCTCCACACATCAGGCTCATCAAGCCATGAGCTTCTATGACGCTGCCTTCACAGTCGTTGGGCACTCTGTGTACCCAGCTTATGACGGGAGAGGAACTTGGGCCACCAGGCGCTTCCGTCGCCCTCCCGGACACAGCTGGTGCAACAACGTTGGCATGCTGGAAGCCAAGTTCACCACTGGGAGACAACATGCTGCAAAGGTTGTATCATTCTATGCAGTGCATAATTAATAGCAATTTTAGAATCACATGCTTTTTGAAAGGCCCGGATTCGAAATGAACTTGTAAGCGTTGTTAACAAGTCGCAGGCCAGAACATCATCGAAGTTGATCCAGGGCCCGAATTGGCAACCACAGGCCACCGCCGGATCAAGATATATCATGTAACATGGCTAGTGTGGATCGTGGGGGTAATTTTATGGCTGAAGCATTTGCATGCAAAGGGACCTGTGGTCATCCTATAAATGATACTGTACTGATTTTGAGCAGTTGAATGAACTTTGCCAAGGACCAAGGTAAATACTTAAAACTGGTATGCCATGAGGTTATGCGTTGTATTGGTTTGAGGTCTGGGTTGAGAGCTTCCTTCTCTACCCACTCACTGTGAAGTCTTGTCAGATTGCCTTCCAGGCTATGCTGGCATCAGCGAGTGCAGGTGTTGGGGCTGTTGCTGCATGCGCACAGAGGAGCGGCGGAGATAATTGTAAAAATGCATAGATTTGCAACGCGCGTTGTTGCAGGAGGCCCAGACCTTTTCCGAGGTCGCAAATCAAGCGACGGGCATTTTTCGATGCCTGATGCTTGGTTTGCATGGAATTCAATTCTTGACAAACCAGGAATGGTGCAGTAATGACATCTAAGGAGCCCTGATACTTCTTTGGGACCCCTTTGCCAACGTGTTGTAATCTGCTGTAACGAACGCTATGAACCTGGAGCTGAGACCAGAACCTCATAGCTAAGTGGAGTATATACAGTCATTGTTGTGACGAACCTACAGTAGCTGCAGTTACTTGGTCCTTCTCCTTGCACCTTGTACACATCACAAGCATGTTTGCTCAGTTTGCATCGCAGCCTTCGAAAAAGACTGTCATTATCACTGGGGCGTCTTCAGGACACGCGATTCCTGCCTTTGCTCGTCATTCGATTGAAACGAATGGCTGGCACAGGACTTGGACTTGCAGCGGCGAAAGAGCTTGTCAAGAGCGGCGAGTGGCTTTGGGCCCTAGAATAGATTGTCACAATTAAATGCTCAAAAGTCAAGCTTGGTGAAACTGATGAAAATGCGACGCACATGACATGATTTCAGGCGAGTGATCTTGGCATGCCGTGATTTTGTCAAGGCAAGATGAGATTTGTATACGGTATACCTTCAAGAACCACTGCGTGTTTGCAACCAGTCAATGACCCCATGAGGCTGAACGTGTTGCCAGGGAGAACAATTTCCCTCAGGAGAAGAACATTACTTCAATTTGAGCAGCCATAAGCATGTCTAGCCATGATATCTTAATGATTCATTCAATGATAAGTCAGCCAAACAGCACAATGTCAGGAGAACTACCTTGTGCTACACCTTGATCTTGCTGCAAACAGCAGCGTTCGGCTTGCGAGTTTGAGAATCGAAGTAGAGAGAATCAGGTAGGTAGGTCCAGTAGCTTCAGACTTGGGCAGTCGACAATGTGTTAGGAGGTTTTCTCCAGTTTGATGTGCTGGTTGCAGGTGAGACAGTTTGTAACCACATTTCGCTCGCTCAACATTCCGTGATCACCTCAGTACCTGACAACCCATCAGTTTGAAGAGGAGACGAAGAAGCAAATAGACAAGCGAACAAAGGCGACCAGGAAAGGAGAAGGAAGCCAAAGTGACCAAAGATAGGTTTTTCATGTGCAATGGTCCAGGCTTGATGCTTTGGTGTGCAATGCGGCTGTCTACTTCCCAAACGCTCACAAAGAGGCAGCGATCAGAGTGGAATGAGTTACACCTCGGATGACACTGGCAAAGTGAGTGCGCCACAGGGAGCCTTCTTTCCTGGGCTCTTCCCAGGCGCCCCGCTTCGACGATCGTCGATGTTCTTCGACGCATTGATTCTTTCGTTTCTCTCTTCGATCCGTCTCCAGGTGGTGGTCCCAGGTGGTCAGCAGATGGCCATGAGTTGAGCTTCGCGACCAACTACTTAGGCCCCATACAAATGAGCTCTGAGATGGTGACCCTTTGGGCATTCATATCGCCAGGTCACTTCCTGTTGTGCAATCTTTTGCTGGAAGGCTGGACTGAATCCTTTTTCTTGTTGTGGGCTAGCCTGCGAGGCACTGTGAGGTACACAGCCTCTGAGTATGAGGAAGTTACAAAGTTACAAGGAAGCAGAAGACGCCACCGCAATCGCATCCGTTCGGATCAAATTTAGGGGCATCAAGTCACCACTCATGAAGACCTCAGTGTTTCTGCAGACCTCAAGAAGAGCACCGTGAAGCCAGCTCGCTGCATCATTCTTGGCACAGTGACTGCCAGCATCAACGACAAGGAGGCGCTTTCATGCATTAAGATCAGGTTAGCTGGTTTCGACCGGACAACTTCTTTTGTTAAGGTCGGCGGCATGATCCCTCCTGTGGCGGATTTGGGTGACCTGAAAGGCTTCTTGGCGTGCTGAGAGTTTGTCCTTCCTCGAGCTTCAAAGCCTGGACGGGCCTGGATGTTGGATTAGGTCTCGAATCTGGTATGCAGAAGCCGGTCCCTGCCCAAGCATCGAAGCTTGGGAGGAAGTGACAAAACTAAGCAGTATAACGAGCATGTTGCAGCAGTGATTGTGCTGTAGTGACTGCCCAGACCACCATGATCGACAATGGTCGATTCAATGGAGCCAAAGCATACAAAGACAGCAAGGTGCTGCGACCGAGAATGTCGAATTGATTTCTCCCGGTTTTCCGAGCATCGCTTAACTGGGGCTTAAAGGGCAGTGAGTTTGTTGGCCAAAATTGCGGTTCCTAACATTTGCTCCTTTTGCTGGGCTTTTTGGTCGGGAAGCTTTGCCTGGATACTGCTGAAGATCGCAGGTGTGCGATGTGATGCTGATGAGGGAACTCCACAAGCGTCATCATGCGAGCACCGGGATTGCTTTTTCGTCTCTCTATCCAGGCATGAACATGGGCCAGAATACAATCATTTTTGCTACTGCAACTTGAAATGGATCCTGCATGGAACAAGGAGCACTTTTGCTGCAACATTTGCCATTGGAAGGTTGCATCGCTGACACGAACCTATTCAGAGAGCACTATCCGGTGTTCAGGCCAGCACATCAACTTATACAGTCTGAAATTACGGGTCGTTCACTTTTATGGGTACTCGTAGTAAGAGATCCGTTCGCACACTTTCATCATATTTGCCATTTGTCAACGTGGTTGGCCAGAGCATTTGAGAGTCTTTGACCTGCCGCCATTGCCAGGTTTTTGTTTCCCATTTTGCAAAGGGAGGTCACCAACGCGTGCCTATGCATCAGTTCACCTTGCAATGATGCCTTTGTTTTATCGAATGTTTGCAGGTACGTGAGCGAAGAAGAGGCTGGAAGAAGATTGGCAAAGTGCGTTGCAGATCCAGCCTACGCTCAGTCAGGCAGGTTTTTCACACAATTGCTGCAGAATGCATCATAGTTGCAACAAGAGCGTGGATAGACAAGGTGTCTATTTTTCCTGGGGTGGTGAGTCCGACACTTATTCCATCTTATTTCAACCGGGTTCTGAGAGGTTGTTGGTTCAAGGTGCCACCCTTCCATCTCTGAGGTCTGGAACCGGAGGTGCAGGTGGGACTGATGCAGTGGAGAACATGGACGCCAGCAATGACAGGTTCTTGCAGTGCCCCACTCTGCTTAAACATCAATGCTCCAAAGAGAAGGGTTTGCTGAATCTATTTCCCCACATTTTTCGTTTTGGTTCATCCTTTTTTGTTGCGCCCACGTGAATAATGTTATCGGAGGGAAGAGCAACCAGAATATTAATGGACCCAAGCAAGATGATTTGGTGCCAGGGTCTGAGCCCGTTGACTCTGCCAGAAATTTGACCAAATGCTGCTCTGATTCCAGCCAGTCAAGACATGTATCCTCAGTGTTGTCGGGGATTTTCCCTGCAAAATACTTCGCTTACTTCGGTGCAAACGGTGAACACAACGATTCGACAAGGCTTTGGGTCGGCCTGTCGGTTGGAGTCGTGACTTCAGATCTTCAGCTTGGCATGTAATGGTCAGCGAGCAACCGCACTCTTTGCCCAAAGAGAACCAACCTTTCCACCATACCCAAACTTAGCCCTTTACAACAAGAACAGCTTGTCCGGCTTGCCCTACCATAGTTTTCACCACTGCCATGCACGTTCAAGTGCTTGTGTAGCAACGTTGATTGTCAGAATTTACATGAATTTACAGTTGACCCCGACGAACCACCACCGCCGCCGCCACCACCACCACGACGACCACGACCACCACGACCACGACCACCACGACCACGACCACCACGACCACGACCACGACCACGACCACCACGACCAGGACCAGGACCACGACCACGACCACGACGACTACCACGACGACTACCACGACGACTACCACCACGACTACCACTACCACTACCACACTTTCATCACACAAAGTCAATCGGGTCAACTGGATCAACTGGGTTCAACCGGGACAACTGGGTCAACCGGGACAACCTGTTCAAGTAGGTCAACCGGGTCAACCGGAACAACACATTTACCGGCCCCTTCCCCGATGATCCACTTGGAATTTACCAAGAGCAACACAACCTTCCTGTTGTAGAAATGTTGACTCTGCAAATTGTTCTTCTAAGTTCTTTGATTTTTGAGGCTAAAGGTTCTGAGTTATGAGTCATGAGAAGTCTGTGCAGTCCTTTTCATCTCTGACGTTGACAAAATGCAGGTACGGCAGCTTCCGAACTCTCAAAGAGAGCGAGATTGGTGGAGATGCTGGTGATGATGCAAGGTGTAAGAGGTGGGTTTGGTCATGTTGTCCGCGCCGTGCATTCGACTTCTCCAGAGGCTTTGGGAATTTAGCGAGAAGCTTGTTGGAGAGCGTTTCTCCTGATTTGGTGTGGGGGGCTCAATGGAGATTCAGTGTCGATGTCGCAGGTCTTTCACTTTTGGACCACAAGTGCTTGAGAGGCTTTGGGTGAATATGGTGAAGTGTGGTGTGAACCGCTTTGCGGCGAATCCGGCTCAAGCCTGGCAGAGCGACTGCGGAGCGACCGCGGAGCGACCGCGGAGCGACCGCGTGGTTCAGCCCTTCAGCCATGTTTGTCGCACCAGCTCCTTGGGTGAATCTTGCTGGAAGTACTTCAGCTCCTACTTGGGGGAGAAGTGAACTAGGGCAGCGAGGTTGTTCTAGCCACTGTGATCTTGGGCGTCACTGCTTTGGGAGTCGTGAAACGACATTTTCTTTGTGGAGAAGCTGCGTGCTGGGTGCTACAGCGCTGGCAGTGCGAGAGAGGAGCAGGGCTCGGCAGAGAAGCACGAAGCCCAAGAGCTATAGAAAGTTTCAAGCGTCTGTGAAAGTGGAAAAAAGGTCACTTCACAAATCGGGGGATGTACTAAGCACAGGAACTTTGCCGGTTGGCGATGGCTTTGAACTCTACTATGAGGAACATGGTCATGCGGATGGCATTCCTGCAGTCTTCTTACACGGGGGTCCTGGTGCAGGGTGCTCTCGGAGGATGGCACAACTCTTCGATCCGGCAAAATATCGTATCATTCTCTTCGATCAGAGAGGCTGTGGGAAAAGCACCCGGAAGGATTCCAGCAGTGCTGAAGAACAAATAGATGACAATACGACCTGGCACCTCGTGTCTGACCTAGAAGCTTTGAGGGAACATCTCAAGATCGACCGCTGGGTTGTGGCTGGTGGTTCTTGGGGAACTTGTTTAGCCTTGGCATATGCCAGTAAGTTCAGAGAGCGGGTGCTGGCTATGGCTTTGCGAGCAGCGGCTCGGATGCAGCGAATAAACGAGGTTGTGAAGACAGACACTGGGACAAACAGATCCTATCATATCCTATCGGACTTGTAATGTCACTGGTTTCTTCCATTTCATGTCTTCACGGCTTCTTGGAAAGAATCGGACTGTCATTTTGATGGGGGCTTGCTAACCGCTAGCTTGATCCCCCTTATCAAGTCTTGTGGGAAAGGTGTTTTTTGCGCTTCTGACTTCTGATCACCACGCTTATCTCAGACACATTTACCTTTTTGAGTTTGCTCCCTCCCGGCCTCTTTCTGATGCATTGCCTGCCTAGCTTCTTGACCATATAGACACGAAACTCGTTACAGTAATCACATCACAGACATGTTTGCACGTTGAACAGAATAGTGTCAGACATCCTAGGGTCGCCTCCAAAGGGTTCTATTCCCCCGAAGCTGATATCAAAGATATGGGGCTTTCTCAAAGCGATGCTCGGCTGAATGGGTTCTTTTTGAATGCCCAAACTCCAGACTTTGCGCAATGCCCGCCAGTAGTGTTTTGTTCGCAAGAAAGAGAAGGACGGGCCGGGTCGTGAAGTTGGAGTGCCTCAAGCAATGCGACACATGGGACATAATTTCGGTGGCATCCTCCGTTCCTTTGACACTTCTTCACACACTCTCTGAAATTGCGCACTGACTCGATTGCAGTTGGCCACACGCCAACCTAGGTAACCATAATCCTGAGAAAACCATGTAAGGGGGGTCTGAGTATCCTGGAGGTCCAACCTAGCAAAGAGAGAGGCCCAAATTTCAAAGTTCATAATCGACGAACACGAAACGACAGGTGACGACGACGGTGCACATCTGCCGAATGCATTAGCTCTTTACTGGAAAATTGGAGTGACAGCTTAAGAACACCACAAATGGAATGCAGGTACGTCACTGGACGTCTCCAGTGATATCCTCAGGACACTGCAGAGAGCTTTGTTAAGTGGAGCTCTGCAGGCCTGCTCCACTCCCCTGCTGCAATACAACCAAAAGAATAAAGCCAACTCAAAAGAATCCCTGTGACTCCAAGGGTGTCACACACACATACACAAATGTTTTGCCTCTGGCAGAAACCTTCAGACAGGTCTTTTTATTCCGCTCCCAAGAGCTGGAATTCTTTTGTGGCCGATCTGGTGGAGCTAGTCAGTTAGCCCCCTCTGCTTGGCAAAGCTTCGGTTCCTGGTTACCTCCTGAAATCAGCTCAGCGCGGGCGGTTGCAGCTGCCTTCCGTAGAGCTGCGCTTGGCCAAGATGCGTGGCTTGGAATTGAACAAGCAAAAGGTCTTTGAGTCTTTGGGTGTGTTTCAGAGAACGGCGATTTCAACACTGTAAGAGCATTGACACCGAGGTCTATGTCTCCATCTGATGCGCTAGGAAAGTGGAGGGCCTGGGAGAATTTCCTGTTTTCACTTCGTGAACGCAACCCACAACTGGCAGAATGCGAAGCTGCAAGTGTTCCAGCCCTGCCAGAAGTTTCCACCCCCAAAAGTCCATGGCCTAAAGCCACCAAGTTCAACATCCAAGCCTTGCTCACACTGCACTACGTAGCTGAGCGTGGTTTTTTTGAACGATGCCGAACTTTTGGACTGTGCTAAGCATTTTGACTTCCCCTTAAAGCTGATCCATGGCCAGTGTGACTGCATTTGCCCAGCAGAAAATGCCAGGGACTTGGCATCTGCAGTTGGGCAACATGCGGAATTGCTGCTCACAAATGCCGGCCACTCACAGTGGGATACAGATAATATCGATGCTTTTGTCCGGGCGACCGATGAAATCGCGTCTGAATGCCTGGTGACATGTTAGCTTATGTTTGCACAGATGTACTCAGTCGAGTCTCTCAGCTCCCTCATGTGGGATGGAGAGCACAAGTCTTGCTGCACAGACTACGCGCCAACAAAGAACCGCTCTGAAACTCTCAGCGTGAGACTTACCTGATAGGTGTGGGATACGTAAACTTTCTACACCTGGACTCTATATTAACATATATGACGACTTCTCAAGTTTAACGAATGATGCTTTCTGAGGTTTTAGCCGACCCACAGTTCACAACTACAGACCTGTTTACAACAGTACATCGACATGATGCTTTGTGGGAAAGTGTGTCAATGTGACCAGGTTTGCTCCACCAGATCGCTGCAACATGCACAGTTAAGCCGGGCAGTGCACTGCGTGTCATCTCCCGCACCTGCTTCAGTGTCTTTTTGAAGGTCAGCTGTGCCTCCGCCAGCAAATGGTTCCAAACAGTCTCGTTCTAGAACTCATACATGACACGCAGTCAGCCATTTTTGCAAAACAACATGTTCAACGTGGCCCACATTTTGACGGCGGGGGGCAGATGACCTGGCCCAGCAAGGCTCTCAACATCCTGGCAATGCAGTCAGGGATTAATTGCTCAAGCTTTGTGGCTTTGTGCAGACCAGCGCTGGTTGGAAAGACCTTGTTGCTGCCAAAAAGTTTGACCTAGGCTAGGTTACTGACAAATCAGCTCGGCAAGGAAGCCAACTCATAAAGTCATTCAGAGGCTTGCTTTTGACTCTTGACCGAAAGCCTGGCTTGCAAACAACTGCCAACATGGGGCAGACACGCAGAGTGCAAGCACCACGAATGATAATTGTGTGTAGGATGTAGGTGCACGTGTTTGTAACAGTGTCTATCTATGCAGGTAGATGTGCACTTTTAATGTTTTCACTTTGCACATTTTGCACACACACACACACACATCATTTTGGAAGCAAGGAACGCTGATAGCAAAGAAGTTGAGAGACATGCAGTTGGCTTGGGCTGTGGGGATTTCCCCCCCCAAAAGCATTGTAGTTCCAGACTTGATAGGCAGGCGGTGCCGGCCTCATTCCTTATGCAATGGCGAACAAATCTGTTGTGAAGAAGAGGTGCCTGACTAAGCAATTCCACCAGTCTTTCCAAAACGCAAAATAAATGACTTGTTTGGCTGTTCAATCTCACCGTTGTTGTGGCTTGCCATTCATGTTCACTGCCTTCAAGCTTCTCTGAAGAAGTAGGTGGTTGCTCGTGCAGACTTGGCGATTTTTGATTGTCAAACTTGTGTCAAGTGCCTCGTTGAGCAACAAGGGAGACGTTACAAACAGCACTAACTGGGTGTTGACCAACAAAGGCAAGCGCGTCCATTTCTACTATTATTTGCCACATAGGAAGTGTCCGTTGTGCTGGTGCGACGTTTGGATTTACCAAAAAAAAACAACAAGAATCCCAATGATTCGTCAAGAACAATCCACAGATTTGGACTCGCTCAACTCTGGACTCACAGATTTGGACTCCAGAGTCCAGAGTCCAGTACAATTGGGCTGATGAACAAACTGTCGGACTCTGGACGTTCCTTTTGGCAGTTCGACAGAAGCTACTAGGGGCTCCTGGCATCGCTACTAGGACGCTACTAGGGGCTCCTGGCCGTACTACTAGGAACAAAAGCTATTAGGGGCTCCTGGCCGTACTAAGAAGCAAAAGACCGTTTGAAGCGACCAAGGCGGCGGCGCCAAGTAGGCCGTGCGCCAAGTAGGACGGGTCAGGTGACAAGTTGACCGGCTGAACTGGACAGGTGACAAGGCTGACGGGACGGCTGCACAGCGGAAGAGACCGCTGGAGGTGAGAAAGAGCAACAGAGCCCGCAACTAGCTGACTCACTCATGATCCGTGGAAGGCAACAGAGCCTGAGATCCTTGATGACTTGCTGAATGCTCAAAGCTTAGATTTGAGTTCACTCCGTTTTGCTTTAGCTAGCAAGCGCGCACACCCACATACACGCGTAAGAAGGGAATGAAAAAAAACATCCGAGGAAGCAGTGCATGAAAACAGTCAGGACATACACGGAAGCGACCTGTAACACGGGCGCAGCACGGCCAAACCAGCATTGGAAACACAAGTGGCTCCGCACAAGCTGATGTCAGAGCAGTCCATGCTTCCCTCGTCATGGCTTCCTGTAAACTAGTTCAGTACAATTGGCTGATGCCTTCCGACCACATCGCGAAACGGAGATATCCCATACAGCGATGTACAGATGACACGAACACAACACATAACACACCTCGTGTGGGAGGTTTCCACAAATACCGGTAGCCCCGAACCTTGCTTGGGCATCGAGACAGGGATTGAGTTTGAATCTTCCCAGCGATGGTTTGGTAATTTTGCAGTTTCTCTCCCTCTCTGACATGCATGCAGGCTCCCATTTTGCGGCCACAGGTTCCTTCTGAAGTGCTTGGCGTGTCCAGGCGATTCGCTTTGCTTTACACATTCGGTCATACAAAAATGGGAAGGGCCTTCGGAGCCTTTGGAGCTTCAAATTCAAGGTCTTTACTCACTGTTCTTTGGCAGGCCATTGAAGAGGCGCCGTCTCCGTGCACCACTGAGGGTGCCAGACGTGTGGCAGACTTCAGCGAAAGAGTTCGGGGCTCAATGGGCTGGACTCAATAATTCGAGAGCACAATCAAACGAGTTCGTCGGATGTGCTGTTTGGCACGAGTTCTCCGCTCGCGTGGCTCGAGTTGAAATACAATGTTCTGGTTTTGTGGTTGCAGTGCGAGTCAATGCTGAGGCTCTTTCGTATTCGGCCAGCTCCAGAGCATTGTTCGCAGCCCAGAAGCGCCATGTTCGACCAACAGAATGCCAGGTTCATGTTGGATACTGCCGCATATTCATGGCCGAAGCGTTTTTGAGCTCAAAGACTGCTGTAGAAGCAGAATGCCGCAGGAACCATATAAGACTCTCGGTGGCAGAGTTCTAGGGTTCGTCAAACGTGTCAGATTGTAGTAGCGGCTGCTTCAAAAGCCATGCCCATGACAGGGAGGCCATCATCTATGGCGGGGTTTGCGACAAGGAGTTCCGTACATGGGTCAAGAACTTTATAGCCCCTGAGCTCAATCTTGAAAGCGTTTTTGAACTGCTGATTTGCACAACTTCACTGGCAAGATGTTGTGCAGTCAATGAGGAACCTCACGTGGTTGGCATCTCAGTTGTTGGGGTGGCATTTCTTGGTTTGAAACTGAAAGGCAGACAAAGATTGACACAGATCATAGAACCAATAAAGTGGCAAGGTTCATTGCTTGATCGATTGAAATGACGTCGATGCAGTTTGCATCAGGCTCAAAGAACCAATGACGGCTGCAGCTACTACCGCCTTCCGAGTCCGGGTGATGCCGTCACAATCAGTGGCCTTCGCCGAAGGCACGAACTGAACGGTGTGTCTTGGCATGCAAACAGCCCATGCACAGAACCCCCACAGGGACACCCCAGGCCTCCAACAGAATCATGGAGTTATCGGAATCATGAACACCTGAGGAAGTGTGTGCCTTTGAAGTTGGCTTGTTCCCTTCAGGTCCGCGGTGAAGTCTTGAGCAGCAAGCAGGCATGGAGTGTCATGATGCTTTTCCATGGCTTGATGTGAATGCGGCGACTTGACTAATTGAATCCAAAGAGAATCCAATGTTAAGTTTCCCTAAGAATCTAGGAAGCAAGTCATCAGTGCGAGTGCATCTTCAAGGAAGCGTGAGCTATCCTGCGTCCATATGTAGTACTGTAGCGTCATAGTAGCTAGGAACTTAATTGAGTAGGCGCCTACTTAATTAAATAGGAACGGGCTTTGATAAAAACAGTTGACGAGTTCATCCAAACGGGCCCGTGGCAGGATGAGTTTGGGCGCATCCGGGTCAGGATCGATGCTGAAGGCAGTCGAACCATGAAGATCCAGCCCTTCAGGCACGAAAGTCAAAGTCCCCGATTTCGTTCAACGTTTCAAGTCTTTCGTAGATGATTTGAGCTTCGCTGCAAGGCTAGTGCCTGATTCTCTGGCACCAGTGTGCAAAGAGTTGCCGGGAATTATAAATGCTACAGTTGCATCATGTTGCATCATGTTGCATCCATATGAGTCATATGAGCCAAAGTCATCCAAACGCCAATCTCACAATCTACAATCATTTTGCACTGCCAAGGTTTGATAAAGTCAGTTTGCGCTCTGGATGCGAAAGGGCCACCAATTCCACGGCACCATCCGCCTTTGGCTCAGCTGTTTAATGTTGAAACGATGTTGAAACCATGTCGATTTCACTCTTTGAGGCAGTGAGCGGAGTATCGAACACGTCGAGCCGATTGGAAAGACGATGCTTGGCCAAAGCTGCAAGCTTCTTGGCACCAGAGCTACTTCGGAAATTGATGTACCTTGGTGTGTGATGGGCAGAAAATGGCAGACATGCTGCATGCCACAAGAAGTTGAGCCATGTTGAGCCAAGGTTTGCCAACTATCTGAGTCTTGTACAGATCATTTCGACTGCCCTTGGCAGTTGCCATACTTTATCTAGATTAGTACCTACCTAGTTCCACAAACACGTGAAGCGTGCTGTGGTCGAGCAACATCGAGCTACACAAAAGGCCTTTTGCTGCGTTTTTTCGCTTCGACTCTCTCGGACAGCTGACTTTCTGTGTCGTTTCTTAGATGGAGAGTGGATTAAGTTTAGTTCAATCAGAAACAGGTAAAGACACCTTCGGGGCCAAGCAGAACCAGGTGCCTCGCAACATATAAGCTGCTGATTCTTCGGTTGTTGACTAGCTTGCAGAAAAACATCTACGGAGCGGTTCCTAGATTTTGAGTCCTTTCTTAATTTCCTAGTTCATTTTTTCCGCCGTTCCGCTGTCAGATCATTTGTGATCATTTCATTTTCCAGTCCATTTTAGCGTCCTTGCTCCTAGTAGCGATGCCCTTCCAGGAGCCCCTAGTAGCGTCCTTACTCCTACCCCCTCCGTGGCAAGCAGACCAAAATGCAAGTCTAAGGTCGAGCCTGCCACAGGCACTTGAGCGTCGCTTCCCTTTGAGTTTCTCAAGGAGTCAGACCTGGTCAGGCTCCATGTCTTCGGGGCTGGTGTCAGGAACCAAGACCATCAGGACCCGGGCTCACACTCAGTGAGCCAGCCCAATTTTTGTTTGCCAAGGTTTGGAAGTGCACCTGCATCAGTATCCAGTTCTAGTGGAGGAAGTATCTTCACAGCCTCTCCCGCTTCTTCGAGCGGAAGCATCTTTGCTTCTAGTGGCGCTAGCTCGAATGCTTCAACCGGCAGCATCTTTGGAGCGACAGCTGGCAGCGGCACTTCCAGTGGAAGCATTTTTGGTGCGACTGGCAGCAGCTTTGGAGCAACGAGTGGAACGAGCGGAGGGGGCAATGCATTTGGCGCTTCTGGCAGCATTTTCGGGGTTTCTTGGCTTCTCCAAGCTAAGGGCTAAGAGATGCTAAGAGCTTTTGCTTTGGGTTGTGTTTGTGTTCGTATTGGTCTCGGTTGATCATGGACAAATTGAGTCTTGAGCCACAAGAAGCAAGGCTGGAGGCTCAGCCTTCGGAGCAGCCCCACCTGCCGGGCAGACGAATCCTCAGCACATTAGGTGACTTGTTTTCTAGCTTCCTCTTCAGCGAGCTCTTCAAGCTGTAGAACAAATAAGGCCCAGCATGTTTGCACAAGCCTTCCAGCAGTCAAGACCAGGCAAGAGCTGGTATTGGCATGCATCATCATGAGTGGGTCAATTACAACGTCTTGAGAATAGGGTTTGAGTTGGCATTCTTCAGTTGCATTCCAAAAGAGTGTCGTGTGTCTTTCCTTCTCAAGTGGTGTGAACGTTTCTGTGCTACATTGATGCGTAACACCTTTACCTTCGATTCAGTCGCCTCTTTGTTTGGTGCGCCATTGGATTCCCGCTTCAGCATAGGACCCGGTGGAGCGCGCCGCCGTCGCCGCTGAGTCATTCTGCTGAGCTCGAAACAAAGATGAGCCAGCTTTCCTTGGCGCTTGCTCAATGCATTGGAGATGCAGTTCATAATTCAAAACTTCAAAGACCTTTCCTGACATCTCTGCTCAAGCTTAATTAAAAGGCAGTGAGTTGGGGCATTTGAAACTTGGCCAGGTAATGCAATGTTTTTTGTTTTTCTATCATGTACAAGTTCGACTGAAGGATATGGACAGACAAACACACTGCAAACAGCAAAAACACCGACGTCTCATTCAAGAAAGCACACTTTCGTTCGTGTTGTGGGACCTGTTGGAATCACAATGACTTGGAGCTGGAGAAGTTTGCGCTGCCCTGGCGATGTGAGTGCCTCAACTTCCAGCAAGTGCACCAGAGATATGCGTTGTATGCGAAGGCTTAGTGATGATGATGGCTACATAGGAGGTGCACCGTTGCGGCAGGTGTGTTCAGTTTGGCAGTTTCTGTGACTATTTTTTGAGGCCGAAGCCCTTCGCCAGATCAGCGAGAGTCACCAAGCAGAATTTTTTTATGCAGGAAGATACTTGTAAATTGTAATGAATGATACGAAAGATGAAGAAGGCCAGTGCAGAAATGAATGCAAAGTTCGCTAAGTCTTGTATAAGCTTACTGTGGCAGACTTGAAAGCTCCAGATTTCTCGAAATGCTTCAGCAAGGGCTACGCGTCGTCGACGGGACGACCGGCGAGACGATCGCCACAAAGATGATGACCGCTGGCGGCGAGACGACGATCGCAGACGGCGAGATGACGATCGCCGCCGAGACGACGATCGGCGGAGAGACGACGATCGGAGGAGAGGAGACGATTTCAAGAGGCCGAGACATGCCGAAACACTTGAGATTTGTGTGTGTGCACCGCTATGACAAGCGGAAATTTATCATTCATTAACTAACTCTGACCAACAAGAGTCTTTGTCTATGTGATCGACTAGAGTGACTAGATTCACGACTTCATATTGCAGTACAGGGGCGTGCAGCATCTGTGATCTACTGCATGCAACGAAGCTACGATCACAGATGGGAAGGGATTGAGGACGCATGATCCTGTACCTGCTCGGAAACACACTGACTCCAATGGTTCTCCCTTGCTCAGTTTCAGGTCACCTAGGCTGCCAGTTTCTCGTTGCTCGACGGTGTCGCTCTTATGCGTGACCGATTGGAGGTTGTAGACTTGGGAGGTCAGCGCCTTTGACACCAATTTAAAGTTCTTCCACATATAATCCGGTACTCTATTTTAGAAGAAATGTTTTGAATATTTCACAGGAAGTGTGCAATTTTGGTGGTTTCCAAGCAAGGATTCAACTAGAAGAAAATACATGGTGCAAGAGGCCCTTTGTTGATGCTTTTTGGGCACTCTGAACTCAAATATCTTCTATTTGAACGGTCTTGCCAGAGAAGCAGGATTCCATGATATTTACAGTGAATTCTTGAAGTGTTGGATGATCTTGTCAAAACTTAGCCGGGACACACGGTGCAAGTTAAACTAAAAGATCAGAGGACCTAGTGCACCATCCAAGATTTCCAGAATCCCGGTACAAAACGGTAAAACACCTCGAGTTTGTTTTCGAGCCTTTTCTGAAGGTCAGATCCACAAAGCAGCAGAACAACAAGTGAAGGTCAAACAGAAGATATTGCCAAAGCAACCAAGCACATCAAATAGACGTGATTATTTTCCCAGAGATGCCATCTGCAGTGAAGATACAACGGACCGGCGAGGAAGAACACAATCTGCGTGGACCAACAATGAAATCAAATAGAATATATATATCCAAAACAAGCATTTCAAATAGAAGATGTACTTCACCGGACAGATTTCAAAAAGAACATATTCGATATTATGCTATTTAGTGGTTTTTGCAAAAGTAGCTATATAACATGATATAACACCTCTTTTACGCTCCGGCGAAGCCCTTTTTTTCTATTTCGCGCGCACCGAAAGCAGTTTCAAATAGAATATGGAAATTCTGAATATTCGGGAATTTTTTCTATCCTTGAGGTTTGGATTATAACCCTTCCCATTGTGTGTGTGTGTCAGGTCCTGTTTCTAAGGACCTCCAGTACAGTAAAGCGGGGGGCTCACGGGTCTGTTCCTGGCGTGAGCCAACGAGGTTCAGACTAGGATATCGAGCTTTTTCGACGTACCTGCACTCCTTCGTTCTGTTTGAACTGTTGTCCCAGCTGTTACCCTCCTTTTCTTCTAAAGTGCCAACGCGTGATGTTCAAACAATTCTGTTCTCTGACCCAGCATTCTTGAAGTTGTCTCAAGTCAAGCGCTAAGTATTCACCTAAAGGCGAACCTCACGGGAATTTCACAACTGATTGATCTCTTGCGAGCATGGATCTATATAAGTGTGACTCGCAGCATCGTCCCACTGTGGTATGCTGTGTGACCCCAGCTTTGGGTGCGTTTAGCACAGGCCCTCAAGGGCGTGAGTATAGCTGACTGCTCGAGATTGCAGATTGTACGCCGCAGGGTCTACTGCATACTCATCAGAATGCCATGACATGCAGCTAAGTATCCGCATGTGCTCCAATCTTTAATCAAACTGAGTGATTCACGCATGGTCTTGCTTTCTCTCCTTCCTAGGGCTTTTCTCTTTCCAGGATTTGTTCGTTGCTAGTGGCTTGTTAATTTGCAGGTTAATTTTTAGTCAAGAGTTTGCCGATTTCGGCTTTCAGGCCACTTGCCTTTCACCCACCCCACACACACTGACCCACCCCCCCTTTCTCTCTTTGCTTTCTTTCGCTTGTTAAATCTTTTCTTGAGGCTTGCTAGGTTCGTTTAGTCGGTCCACGCCACCCCCCCCGCTTTCGTTCTCACGCTTCCGTTTCTCTTTCTAGGCTTCTCTCTTTTCTGGAGGCTTCTTAGGTCGGTATATGTGGACAACCCTTGGGTACCCCACCTATGTGGAAGGACCCGAAGGGGCGATGACGGATCGATCGCGAGTTGGTTTGGTATATGTGGACAATTTTTTTTTAGTCAAGTGCCAGTGCGTTCACGCTAATTCCTTTTTATCAAGTCAAGTGGGGGGCGTGTGTGTGAAACGCTTGGAGTCACAGGGAACCTGTTGGTTTTAATTGTGTGAGCAAAGGGCTCTCGGAGCCTGCGTGAGACGAGAGCCAACGAAGACTGCGTGCGCAAACATACCTGCTGTTGACCGCGCCTGGGCATCTAAATGCAGCTGGTGGGTCTCACGCCGTTGGTCCCTGTTTTAACTAGAACAAGATTGCCAGCCTTTGAGCCGGCTATGCTTTCTGCAGTCATGCACTCGTCGTTCGCGTTTACGCCACTACCTGTTTTACCCAGGCAGGCAAATTGTTTACTTAGACTTCTTCAGGGCTTGGGGCGATCAGAGTGTGTGTTTTGTTTTGTCAACCTTTTTCAAGTGTGTGATTTGTTTCAAGAGACTTCATGTTCTTTTGACTTTATGCGTCGGTAGTGTGGTCCACAGTTTTTCCCTCAAAGACTCGAAGACGTGGAACTTCAGAATTTCACAGCTTCAAAACAATGCTGCCATGACGGTCCTTTTTTTCATGTTTTTGTATCTAGCAACTTAGCTACTGCATTCGCACTTCGCCTTTGGACTGCCAGGGATCGCCCAGCACGAACGACTGGACGGGAGATTCCCAAACTGTACTCCATACACAAGGGCACCATTGCGAGGGTGCCGCCAATGCTGTTGAACTCTCTCCACAACCCGTAGTGAAATTACAATCCATGGCCAGGTGCAAGACTATGGCGCCTTTGTTCGCCTTGGCGATGGATCTAAATACAAGGACTGCGCCATGATGGCTTGCGGCCTTTGTAGGGAATTAGATCAAGTGCTTGCGAAGGATGGTTTGCTTCACATATCTCGACTGTCTGCTTCTGGCCGAGTTGATTCAGTAGCAGCGTAAACCTCAGTTGGGTTTCGCTATGATGAAGAGCCTGAGAAAAGCACTAAAACTAAGAGAACACGGCCCAGTTAATCCCTGCTCCAGTGCGTACAAGCATCTCAGGATGTGGTATCTCAAGATGACATTGTTTGGGTGAAGGCCATGGAATTGTGCAAAAACAATTCTTCAAGCCAAGCAAACCGCGTGGCAGCAGGTTGTTGAAATTAAGGAGGAAGAAGGCAAGTACAGTCCGAGATCCCAATGTGTCATTCGGCTGCACGATCCGAACATTCCCATGCCTTATCCAAGGTCTCGACATGAGATTTGTTGGTCAGAAGGATGGTGAAGATCAGGATCCAGGCAATCTTCAGGCCAGGTGCTTTGCCGAGTTTGGCAGGGCAGTTCTTGAGCCATTCACGTGAAAGGCTGATACTGGCCGTGGAAAGGGACAGGGAAAGTCAGCACCTGAACCCATCCGGATTGGCGCGATTCAGGTATGGCCTCCAGATCAGTTTGAGTCCTTTTTGATCCTTGACTGCTGCCAAACAGGCCACCACATGCTCAAAGTGTGGGGTGTCGTCCTGAGATGTACTTGATGTCGAGGAAGACAGCCTGCAAAAAAAATAAGAGTGGAAACTCACGTGATTTGTCAATTGGAATACATTTTGATAGATTTGGAAAGGGTAGGAAAGTCGAGAAAGCAGAGTCTGGAGAAGCTTGGAAGCCTGAGGCCAGGGGCCATGCTGCCCGAGAGCTGCTAAGTCGCATTAGAGTTACATGGAATTGGTGACATGTTGTGCTTCAGGTGCTGGTCCGGTTCCGGCGGCAAGCACTACGACCTAGTAGAGGATGAATGGATGAATCCTTCATATGCCAGTTTTTCAAACCCCACAAGATGTTCAGTGAATGCGCGGCTAGACTGACAAGCGAAGCAGCAATGCTCCCAGGAATGAAGGAATCATGATGAATCGTGTAAGATTGAACCTTTCAGAATCGAGAGGATGCCGAGCCTCCTGCCCTAGACAATCCAGTACTGACCCCAGATCAAACGACTCCTTGCAATGGTTTTTGCACTGTGCAGTGATGTGAGGTCAGCGCCCAAGACCTTGAAAAGCTCGCCCAAGGACCAACAGTTGGAGAGTTGGGTTAAGGCCAGTGAAGACGGCTGTTTGCATGCTGAACATGTTTGTTGGGCAGGACATGATGCAAGTGTTGTAAAAGCAGCGCTGCAGGCGTATTTCAAAAGGACTTCATGCTGGGTCTGGCGTTTCACGGTTTCACAGTGAAGTATCTTCTGTTTCTGGGATTCAGCCTAGTATACTCGAGCCGCTAGTATTTGTATACAAGAACACACCATGATTTCACCAGGAAGGCAGACGGGAAAGATTCATCATCTAGCTCATCCTCCTCGGGTGACAAGAAGAAAAAGAAAAAGGTGAAGAAGGAAATGAAGAAGCTTAAAAAGAAGGCACATTTGGACTGTAGTACACTTGCTGAGCTTTTTGCTGGCGCTTCTGCAGCATTGCCTTGCCAAGGAGAAGAAGGCGAAAAAGAAGGAGAAAAAGCTTCGGAAAGAGCTAGCAAAGCAGGACGGTCAACGCATTTTTTGTACAAAGTGAATGATTCTGAACGATCTTTTGGCACATGTGAGGCATCCGGCTGAGTGCCTTCGAGCTGCGCTGTAGAGCCGCAAAAAGATGAATTCGCAGAGGAGGCTCCGAGGCTCTTCCTTTCCAAGTTTTCTAGGATTCTAGGCTAGGATTCCGATGGAAGGTGATGCAAGGCATTTAGGGATGCATCTGCACACTTGAGATGCATATGATGATGCAAAAATCGCGGGCTTGTACTGCAGCTTGAGGCTCAAGATGTTACTGCTTTGACAAAGCGTGCAAGCTGTGCACGAAGCCATGATCATACCGATTCGTCTTGTGCTGAGGAATCACATGCTCATTCATGAAACAATCAGATTATGTGTTCCAACGAGCTTCGCGTTGGTGGCCATTTCCTTGTGTGAGTTGTGGGCAGGCTGCTACTCATGCGGCAAGCTCATCGGCAATAGGCTTTGTGGTTTTGCAACGACTTTGGGAGAAACCTTTGAGGCAACAAGAGCCTACAGTACAAAAAACACACGTGCAGGTGGGAGAAGTACCTACAGATGCTACTTCGAAAAGCTGAAGAGCAAGAGAAGCAAGACCAAGAGCATCCGGAGGATAAAACAAAGCCAAAGCCTGCTCCAGAGAAGGAGGCGTGGCACGATCATGACATGCATTTTGTATTTCAATGCATTTGTGCCTTTTGCGCCTCTTTTACTTGTAAACATGCGGCGGCGATCAGCGACTGACGCTCCTTGAAAACCAGCGCACCGAGTGCACTAGAAGTTTGCTTTACTCACTTCTACGCATTCTACGCCAGCCTTAAGTCTTGGACTTCACTAACCCTTTCACTGGAAGCAAACGCGCTCCTTTCAATCGAAAGGGCCACGCTCATTTACGCAGGCGAATTTTTCACGCTTGAGCAAAGCAAAGATCATGCAAGTAGTCCTTAGGGGGAGACCCAGCTGGGGCCCTGAAGATTCAAAGTCAAAGCACCGAAGAGCAACTGAAATGCACCCCGTGGCAAGGGGATTCTGCACATTGCAAAGGGTGCTCCCAAGACACGCGTAGCCATCAATGTTTGATGACCGGGCCAGTGACCAAAAAAATCTGCCCGGAGCGTTGAGGCCGAGGCCTCATGGTGAAAGTCACCACAGATTTATCCACATGAGCCAAGAACCATTTAAGAGGATGAGCGTGCTGTGCCTGGCCTCAGGTCTTGAAAGTCACAACCTTCAACTCCAACGCTTTTGGACAACAAGATTCCCTATATACAATAGACTGCTCGGAAACAAGGATGCAATAGACCCTCACGTGGAGAAACTTCCTTGAGTAGTCCGGACTCTAGTGTGTCTTTGCCACCTGTAGAGTCCAGGTCTCCCAGCTACTTTTATTGTTTTTGATTTCCCTTCATCCTTCCACCCTTGCCAGGTATTGGACGAACTCGGGTTTACAAGGTATGACACTTAGGAGGTCGTGTCTGGACCTAATCTGACGTTTTGCAGACCTCAGGTATTGCTGCCGGCGTATGATGCTAACACATGTGGACCTTATCGAGAAGGAGGGAGCAGAATGGCCAGCCAATGTCCAAAGGTATTTGATGAGGGTTTCACAAGTCAAGTCGCCAGCCTTCCATGGACAGGTGATGAATTACAACATCTATGAGAAACGCGGGTGCCATTCTTATGATTCGAAGCAAGATGTGAACACACTGGAGCCACCAAAGACAAATATGATGACCAAGCGGAAGACTTGAGCAGTATTTGAACATGGTAATTCCAAATGGACACGCTGATGTTGATACAAGGTACCAAGCCGCCATGGAGGATGATGAAGACGATGTGATGGAAGGATGACGTGAGGGTGACGCTTCATGACCAATCCCAAATGCGGATGCGAAGTCGAAAGCTGAGTTCATCGAGGCTGAACTTGACGTGACTCTCATTTCAGAGCGGACAATGATTGTGCTTAGATGCATCATCTTGTAAGTGGTGGACGTGGGCGTTTCCGTTTTGAAGTGTGTCCTTTTGCAGCGTTTTTGGCTGCGCCGCCAGCCAGGGTAGCGCCTTTTTGAAACCATTGTAGGCTGCTGAACAAGCATTTGGACTGTCAAAAGGTGCTCCAGTATTCTTTGTACATACATGATCATACAGGCGTATACCTAGCAGTCGCGCAGGGAAGCATATCAAGTTGCATTAAAGATTTTACAGCCGCAATTGTCATGGCGCGACCTCGTAGGAGGCTGAGGCCAGGACATGAATTGCATTCCCTTTTCGTCGTCCAAAACATCAGACCATCGTGCGCGCAAAAGCTGTGCCAAGAAGATCGATTGCTTCTCCGATGCTTTCAGGATCAAGCTGAGAGACCCCTACCACTCATAATTGGTCATGAGTGGTCAGTCAGAAAAGACATGAAATGACAAAACAGACACAACAATTCCGAAAATTCCAATCTAAGAACTGACATTTGACCCTCGGATTGAGAAAAAGACTTTTCGCAATGGATTGCGAGATGCATCTCTCGGATCTCGGGGAGCTGACTGTGCACATTGCGAGTTTTCTGAATGTACTTCAGATCTCTCGCTGTGAAGAAGCCTCTTCTTTCTTTTCTTCGAAAGAAGCCGCCGTATTCTCCTTGCACGAAGCTGCGATGGAGCAGGTTCTTTCAAAAGTTCCGGTGTGGGGCCCTTCGGGGCACTCAGTGATCAATCAGCTCATTGACGGTGGTGTGAAGGGGAAACACTTTTTACGTGAACTCCGTCTCTTGCGGCTTGCAGTCTTTCCTCCAAAAACTTGGAATCCTGACGTCGTTGAGACCTCCTTCTGCAGCGCCAAGGCACTGCATGCTCTGGTGTTTGGATGTGTTTGGCAACAAAGAAATTTGTAGGCGCAAAGAACAAGAACAGTGATTAAAGTTGCTGTGGCAGATCCTAACCCATCCTGCAGAGGTGCTACCTGAAAAGGAAGAGGATCACGATGAGAATGGAACTCCTTTAGAGGTGCCGACTCTGTGTGGGATCGGAAAATGGGGAGCGAATTCCAAAGCAGGAACGATTGAATTGGCGCGGTCTTCATGATGGCTTAATCTAGGAACATCTATCGATCATGAGGGTTCTTCAAGGAAGCTTCACCCGCACAGAGAACATCAGGACAGTTTCACAGACTCAAGGTCGTTGTTCTTCTCAAGTGTTTCAAAATCACATGGAATCAGCACGAATCAACTCTGGGCAAGACCTGGACAAGCTTAGAAACAGCGCTTCCCAAAGGCACGTGGCCGCAGACCGACCACAAGTCCCCATGACACAGCACTCCCCAATCCCAGTCGTCAAATCAGCTCAGATCACCGCCGGTGCTGTGACAGCTGTGCAAGGGTAAAGAGGGATGGGGTGAAATGCCGGACCCTTCTTTTCTTTTTAATAAAATGGCTACTAGAGTAGTTGTAATGAGTGCCTGGGAGCTGTGCAGAGAGAGGAATACCAAATAGGTTTTTTTCATTCATCTACTGCTTTGTTTTCTGTTCAAACAACGCTTCGCACAGGTCGCGATACCTTTGACAATTGGAAGCTTTGTGGGTCAGTCTCTTGCAGTTGGCATGGAAGTGGTGATTGAGCCCAGCGAAACGAAGGTGGAGTCTGCATTCTGTATTGGTGCAGCTCGCATGAAAGGGGCCTGGAAATCCTTGAAAGTACTAGTGCAGACTTAAACTCATGAGACCGAACAGTTTGTTTAAGTAAAGCAACTGGTTGACCAGAAAACATGGATCCAATTCATCACCGAAATCCTTCAATCAATTTCTTGGGTCTCAGCAGTTTGGAAGAAGCAAACTTGATACTCTAAGGTAGAGGTTTGCGCTGGCCCACATTCTGGGAGATCTATGTCAGTGTTATTTGCACCGTACTCAGGGATTTGCTACATGCAATACCGTGGCGACTCTTGTTTGTTGAGCACCCCCGTCCTGTCACCTTTGAACGAGCCTTGCGCTGGCCCTTTGCAAGCATGGGTGAAAATTGCGGAGGATGGAAGTATGTATTTTCTTCGACAGACTCTCGAAGATGGCAAAGTTGAAGCATCTGGCATTTTGCCACGAGATACTTTGCCAAGGTGGGCATGCGAGTACTTCGTTTGCGCACATGTCTGGAGAGCGCATTTGGCCAACCCTTTGGACCTGCGCGTCGTTTACTCCTGCATCAATCTGCCAGGAGAGCTTCGGGAATATGCCCCAAAGACTAATGTTGAATCTACATGGAGTCTTCATTCTTGAATCTCAAATGCCGCCAGAGGCGGACACGTTTCCACCAAAATGAGACGGTCGTTCTAAAGCAGCGACAGCGGTCTTCTGAGGAGAGATGTCAGTTTTGAATTAATTTGCACCGAAAAGCGGTGTCAGAGTTTTGCATGCGTCTTCGATAGTGGCAGATGAGTACTGTAGCCCCAGAACTATTTCACCAGTTTGGATCCTTTGTGAGTGATTCAGTGACCTAGCCTCTAATTGAAGTCAAGAGGGAACCAAATTCATTGAAACGGTTCTGCCAGAATTCTCAAAAGTACCGAAGCTAGAGGAAGCGGCATCGGTGCACCAGAGGGTCTCTTATATTACCTTCCACCCGATGGCAGTTGGGTGGATTGTGGATGAGCTTTAGCTTCCACAGAATTGTACAGTGCATATATCTTCCCGAGGGTGTGGTGTTTCGCATGCCATGCAGCTGACCAGCTGCAAAGGCTACAACATCCTTTACCTAGAAGCAAATCTAGGCTGGAGTTCTGCTGCAAAAACTGTGCACTCCCCAAACTTGGCAGAGTGTGAGACATTGCAGACAGTCCCCGCGCGTGCAAAAAAGCTGCAAACGCTGACCTTGTTACCTTGTGAAGATTGTATCCAAATTCATTGCCCCAGCTAGCAAGTTGCCGTGTTTAGGCCAGCGTGCTTTGTGAGAGTTGTGACTGTCAGGATCTCAATTAAATTGCTTTTGCACTTAGCAACTCCTTTAAGAAGCAACATGCTTCTATTCTTCCAGTGACACTTGCCATTGAAGGTTGGGGCTGCTATTGCAACAATTGCGCTCTCACAGAATTGGCGGCACATAGGTGCCTTGACTGACAGAGGGATGGATGGATGGATGGATGGACGGACGGATGGACGGATGGACGGATGGACGGATGGACGGATGGATGGATGGATAGATACTTAGATACTGTAGATATATAGATAGACAGATAGATAGAGAGAGAGAGAGAGAGCGCGAGCAAGAGGAAGAGGAAGAGGGAGAGAGATGGTGACTAGGAAGGTTACCGTGTCACTGCTAACTCAGGTCAAGGAAGTCAAGAGGCACTGAGACATGAATGGGGATATTGAGTCAATTTGAAGCACGTGCATTCACGACATGACATGGGAGGCCAGTGTACTGTCAGCGGCATTCTCTGAAGTGGCAGGCGCAAGTCCTTGTACTTTACGCTGGTATGTCTAGTCATATCGCTCGAACTCGAGGGGAAGATTGGGTATAGTGTATAGCCTGCAATTGAAGATGTAGCGGGATATGATGTACGGGTGCTATTGAAATGTATCCTTTTCGTGCTGTATGTCCCTAGCCTATTTCCAAGGAGTGATACAGTGATCATGAATCCCTCAGCAATGACATTGCCCTGCGCTGTTTTGAATCTCTGAGCGTCAAAGGCCAAGCCAGAAAGTCCAGTCCAGCCGACGTCAGACCAGAGGCGATTTAAGACGTCAGCAGACATGGTGGATACCAATTGACATGCGACCCGCACTCACACGGCCAGCGAATCTATGACATCTGCAGGAACAGAGCCTCACAAATGAAGATTGGTGAGCCTCACTCGGATTGATTGAACAACTTGTGATGGTTGACCATTGTTGACACAATCCAGGTGGGAATCTGACTTCGAAAACCACATTGAGCAGGCAGGGGAGTTGCTGAGACAGCTCAGCTCCAGCTGTCAATTTGGCTTCAGGTCTCTCCGGTAGAATATCAGCTTCATGCTGGAGCTGGCAGCCTAGCGAAATCATTCTTCCATGAAGGTAAATCTGGCAATTTCATTTCTCCAAAACAAAGATCAACATGACATCAGTTGTTGCATTTGGTTGGGCTTTTGAAATACTTCAAGGCTGGTGCCAGCCATCCTGGTGAGCTGCATCTCAACGCAGCTGGCCGCATTGCAAAAGGCGACCATGCTGAGCAGAGACAGGAAGCTGTTTTTACATGATTGCACCGGCAGTGTTCAATTAGTCGTCAAGAACGAAGCAGCATAAAGCCCTTTGCTAGGCAGATGGGCTACGCACTGAACTCAGAGACCCGCCGAAAGTGTAAGATTTGCGACACATAAACGTAATTCTCTTGACTGTAGCGCCGCAGATTTATCCGTTGTGGTGCATGGCAGTATATACTAGTTTGAAGAGCAGCAGGTTGTTTCGACAAGTATTCTTTAAACTTGTCACAAGTGCATCGCTACTAGTACAAAGTGCATTACTACTAACAAGAAGCTACTACTGTAGTAACAAGTACATGCATACATGGACAGAGATGTAAAACCTCTGAGGCACAACTCACCATGTGCGTTGCACACTTGTTAGTCAATATCATAAAAAATCACACCACTTGCTTTTTGTATACAGTAGCGGCTTTGCACTTAGCAGTTTTTCATTTATATAATTGGCAACTCCAAGATGGACATGTCAAAGAGGTGGGCAAGATTTTGGACAAACATGTGCAGATGGAATACATGCGTGCAGATAGTTTTTTTTGGTATGCAGACAGAACGTTGATATAAGATGTGGGAGTTGGTAACATTTGGCACCTCACCACTCTATCTTGAATGGCCTTAGATATACAGTTGCTGCAAAGAGATCGACCAGTTATGGGGAAAAAGGTTCCTTCTTGATCCACTGGCTTACCATGCAACATTCCAAATGCAAAATATCAACCATATATTATACAAGGTTTTTTCTCACCCACCCTCATGATATTTTGAACATTCTAACTCTAACTTTGTTGCTCGCCTGCTATGATAATGTTGTAGAGCTTCGTAATTCTTACCAGACAAGCTTAGCCTAAAACCGATGCGCTGTCAAGGAAACCAACATTGTGCAGTTGTACAACATACAGCATACATACATAGTAATAGTTTTTTTTTTTGACTCCTTCTTTGGCAGTCAGTGGAGAAGGCAGAATCAGAAGGACTTCAAATTTGCAACCAGCACAGCACTTGTGCATGTGCGTAAGACCAGATGAGTGGCAGTTGGAATACCAAAAGCGTGGGGGACCCAGCCAAGTGGAAAGCCTGCAATCTAATTGAACCAGCGCGGGTCTCAAACTCCAAATTCAGAAACACTTGCTGATGGAAGGTTAAGTCTCCCCCTAAACATCTACCAACCAAATGAATAGTGCCAGCGCTTCCTTGAAGAAGCGTGAGCTATCCTGCGTCCTAAGTAGTAGCTACCTGCAGGTAGTAGCTATCTCTTTTACTAGCTGCCTAGCTACCTAGAGCCACCTACCTGTCGGCCTACCCCCCCCAAAAGAAAACAACAGAACAAGAAAACACTCAGCAGATGGATCTACTCGGAGTGGGATTCTTTTGAGTCCAAGGTTTGCCCTCATTGGCGCCCAAACTATGGGGGTGGCATCCAAGCTTCCGCAGCAGTCTTGCCAAGAGAAGCTTGACCCTGAGAGCATAGAATAGAAACTGAAGATTCAGCAAGGCACACAAAATACTGACTTGCAGGCAATCCCTTTCTAGCTGGGCTTTCTCAATTGAACTGCTGATATTGGAGACATCTGAGGTTATGGAGCTTCACTCCGTTGGCAGGAGCTTCAGAGCTATTTTGCTTTGGCTGATCTGCATATGTAGAAACTGAGGTCCAAGGCGCTGCTTCGTGAAGGGAAAGAAACGTTTGGGTCCTAGATAAAGAGATGAAATCCAGGGAACAAACAGAAACGATGAACATTTAAGGTGTCATGTTTGTCTCTTGGCAAACTAGTTTCAAGTTAGATGTGTGAGGCAACCCGACGGCACGGGCTTAGATGTAAATCTTGAGACTGCCATGCAGGTTGGTCAGTCCTTTCTGTTGCAAGTGTCGACTCAAAAATCTTGACTCCTCCATTCAATGACTTCCCTTTGGAGCACAGGCTCCCCGAGACTCCAAAGCTGAGAAAGAGTGGGAGCAGTCAGAAAGCTGAGCTATTGGGCAGTTGGAGTGATGGTTAGCCTTGTGGCACCCGGCACTCTTCTCAGGCGAGCAGAAGTCGTGTTCGGTCCTCGCGCACAGGCAAAATATTTGAACTTTAGCCGAGAGCTAAACACTTCAGTTGCAGAATATTTCCACAGGTCAGTTCGAATCACTTCGTTGGGTGCAGGTTTTGTGCATGCAGATAGTAAGGTCTGCCAGTTGGAATCAAAGTGGGTACTGTCATTTCATCAAAGCGGCAGCCCGAAACTTGGTTCTTGAGGCTGTGGAGAATGCACGATTCAAATAAACTCTTGCAGCCAAACATGCAGCGCTTCAGGGAGGGGGATTCTGCGGAGAACGGCAAGAGTCCTGGTTGCTTTGCAAGTAAAGTACCTTGTGCTACCTTGTGACATTTGCTTGAAATCCTTGTTCTTCGGCTTGAGCCCCAAGGTGTGTCATCCAGAGCTCCAACAATCTACGAGCGAGTCTCACTTTATGCGTCGCGGTCTTTCACCCGAACCTGGTTGGAGCTGAGGCAGATATCTCCTGGCCTGGTTTGAACGAGCAACAACCCAAGAGTGAAGAGGAGCCCAGATCTGAAGAAATCCTCGAAAGCATTCCAAAGCGTTCGCCAGTTTAGCAAATTTATTGTTTTTTTTAAAGCCCGCTCTTAAATAGCTAAGAAGGCAGTTGCTCATGTAATTAGGTAAGGGCGATACCAGTAACTGGACGCTACTACCTACTGGACGCAGGATAGCTCAGGAAGCGCTCGCACTATTCAGTTGGCTCCTAGTTCTTGGACATGTCAAAGTAGTTTCATCCTGTCCCGAATGCAAGCTATATAGTAAGGAGGTACGAGCCAAAGGGGGGACTAGTTCTTTGGGCCTTTTCAGACATTGAAGCAAATGGAAAAAGGCCAGATGAAAAAATGCAAGGCAAGGCCCTTTTCAAGGGAGTCTTACCTTCCTTTTTCGTATTATTGCACACATATACCTAATTGTGTTTTTCTTCTCTTCTTCCTATCGTGTACTCATTGTTTACTTACCATTGACCCAAGGCTTCAAGGTTGGCTGGTTGAAGCACAGACGCTTCACCGTCGATTGGGTGCCTGGACTGGGCAGGCACGCCTGACGGCCTGAGACGACCAGACAAAGCGGCAGACGCAATCAAAGTTGATTGAAACCTAGTAGCGTCCTTGTTACTAGTAGCAAGGCCAGGAGCCCCTAGTAGCGTCCTTGCTCCTAGTAGCGATGCCCTGTGCTCCTAGTATCGTCCTTTGCTCTTGACATCTCAGTTTCCTTAAACATCTAGGAACGAAACGATTAGTGCGAGCGCTTCTTCAAGGAAGCTCCCCGCGCCCTCAGGCGGGGAGCTTCCTTGAAGAAGTCCAGTTACTAGAAGCTCCCTTACTTGATTAAGTAGGCGCCTACTTAAGTAAGGAGGTCGGCCAAAAAACAGTTCTTTCAAACCTTTCTTCATATCACTGCATACCGCAGATGCGCCGGGGCTGGAGAAGCGACTTCCTCAACTTTGAGCTCTTCTGCAGGGTTCTGCAGGTTTCACGGCTTCCCTTTGGTTTGCCTGAATTTCTGAGGCAAGGAGGTGCCAGATCCAAAAACTGATTGGTCTTTGCAGCACTTCCAGCAATATCGACCTTTTCGGCTGCCTTCCTTCGCAGCTTCCCTAGACATCGCATTGTGTCACACAGTGCCAGTCTTGACAAAAAAGGTCGGTGATAGCATGGCTTCCGCTTCGTCCTTTCTTCAAGGTCCAATCTGCTTTGAGATACTTACATTCTTATGACATAATGAACAGACATGAGATGAAGAAGGTAAGGCACTGGCACCTTTAAAGGCGGCCAATCCTTTTTTTCATCCTTTTTTGTATTTTGTTTCTTTTAATAGTACGTTGCTTTGCGACAGGTTCTTTCAGCCGCTTGTTGGAGAGATCACCCTACCATCAAATTCCCCGACCAGCTCCACGACCAGCTGCCCTAGCCTGAGACGCATCCATGTCGAAACCTTCTTTGCATGTGTTTGTGCAGGTGATACCTGCAACCAAGCTCAGAATCGGCACTTTGCTCAGAGCTGACCTTGTTTTCAGCACATCTATATAAGACAATCTCAAAGCTCGCCTTATCTTCAGGCAGCGGTGGACCTGGTGCACTTCTAGGCAGCGGTTAAAATTTAGTTTTGCTTTAAAGATCTCTGAAGTTTCAGTGGGCCAGGCCTACAAAGTGCTCAGTCGGGTCTTGGGGGTTCTGGCCTGAATTGGAGGGAAATCATTTGCCTCTATGACTTGGTTCTTGGGTGTGGCCGAGGCTCTGGGTTTGATGGTGTTGTGGAAGTGAGCAGACCTCTCCTCAGCATTAACATCCAAGATTGCGAAGCTGTGCCAGTGCCCACGTAGCTTCTAAGAACTTGGCTGGGGTGCCAAGATGGCAGTAGCCCTGGGTGTTGCTGATGAAGGCCAGGAGACTTCAAGTCATGATATTCCGATGACAGCAGTGATGATGTTGCAGGCTTTGGCCAACCTCGTGAGCCGAGCATGATTTGAAGCTGATTCTTTGGACGGCTGCAGGGGGACCCCCATTTTTTCAAGCACGAATGAACAGAAGTCTTCCCATTCTCCGCCTTTGCGTGCAGACTTTTGTCCATGAACCTAGATTTGTTCCCTTGAACCGTGCCCCTCAGATCTTGATGACAGAGTTCCCTGCCTGGACTTCAAAAGTCTGTGTCGATATTGCTTTCTTGCATTTTCAATTGCCAGGGTATGCCATCACGGCAAGCGGAGCTTGGCATAACAAGACTTCTATCCTGCCAGCAACTTGGGGTCTCACCCATCCATAGATGTTTTGTCTGGTTGTTTCCGCGGAGCCTTCATGTGTAGCGAGGCACGAGCTTAAGTGGATGCTGGCAGAGGGTCTTGAGCTCAGTGAATCCCAACGAAAGGATCGGCATTTGGAATCATTTCACTGGGAATCGTTTCACCTGTAGTAACAATGAAGCTTTCAAGTACAGTATGTTTTTGAAGCTTCCTAGAAACTGTGAAAACGGCTTCGAACTTATTCCCCAATAGCGATAGCTTGGGGTTGTACACTCTTTAGGCGGCTGGGTGCCGTCGGTCGGATCCACGCCCCCAGCCTGGGCGGTGGTGTCCCTCTCGGTCATGTTTCGGTGGTGTCTTGGTCATGTTTACGTGGTCTCTCTGTCATGCTCAGGTGGTGTCTCGGTGATGTTTAGGTGGCGTCTTGGTCCGGTGATGTCTAGGTGGGGTCTCGGTCATGAGGTGGTGTCTCGGTGATGTTAATGCGGTGTCTCGGTCATGTTCGGTGAGTCGGTCATGTTTCGGTGTCTCGCTCA
This sequence comes from Durusdinium trenchii, assembly GCA_963970005.1. Taxonomy (NCBI): domain Eukaryota; class Dinophyceae; order Suessiales; family Symbiodiniaceae; genus Durusdinium; species Durusdinium trenchii. The sequence continues at coordinate 312,431 of CAXAMN010004914.1, read as the reverse complement.
TGTTTGGGTGATGTGCCGGTTGTTTTCGTGGTGTTTTTGTTGCGTTTTGCTGTTTTGGTGGTGCATCGGTTCTGTGGCGGTTGTTCGCGGATATTTTTGGATGTGTCTCGCTTATGCTGTGGTTGTGTCTCGGCTGCTTATACCGTGTGCTTGCGTGTGCATACACCCGGTGCACATTGCGTGCTGGCGCTTAAGCATCATGTCGCGCCTAATGTATAGATTATGCGTCGCCGTGTATAAAAACTGTTTCGCTTGAGAGGAGCGTCCCTTGTTTTGGTTTTGTAGAAACTTTTAGCTGGCTAGTACTTGTAACTGTGTGCTGCGTTCAGTGCACCTTTGGCGCGTTTGTCATTCAATGCATTTTCCTCTGCCTTTGGGAGTAATTATAAGTTCCTGTCATCTGTAAGAACTTTTATCCACTCTTTTCTCTGTTCGAGTAGGGATTGTGCGCCTAGATATTCAATAGCCTTTCTTCCTCCGCGCGAATCTTATGGTGTTGTGTTGTGTTGAATAGGTTCTTGAGATGTATGGACTTTTGTGCAGGCACTCGAACAAACAATTGGACCATCGGCAAACATGTGTTAAGGGGGGGGTATTTATTTTTGGATTTTTTTGTTTCTTTTTTGGATTTTTTTTGTTTTTCGTGGCTTCTGGCTTTTGTCGCTTTTGGCTTCTGTGGCTTCTGGCTTTTGTGGCTTTTGGCTTTCGTGGCTTTCGTGGCTTCTGTGGCTTTTGGCTTTTGTGGCTTTTGGCTTTTTGGTCTATCCATCTATCTGTCTATACCTATCTATTTATCTATCTATCTATCTTTCTTTCTTTCTTTTGGCAGCTGTTCTCCTTTCTCTTTTTGTATTTGCTTTTCCTGTTGTTTTCGTTGCAGAGACGAAACCAAACAAGGAAGCAAGCAAGCAAGCACGAGCTCCGCCCCTGCCACGAAATCAATATTTTAAGGTGAACTCCCCGGTGCAAAACTTTCTAACCAAGCAAATATGCCTCCTCTATCTATCTATCTATCTTATCTTGTCTTATCTTATCTTATCTTATCTACTCTACTCTACTCTAATCTAATCTAATCTAATCTAATCTAATCTAATCTATCTATCTATCTATCCATTTAGTTCAACATCCACAAAGTACTGCACCTGCCACGAAATCTGCACTTCAAGGTCCACAAAGTCTTGCGCCTGCCACGAAATCTGGCCCACAAAGTCCTGCACCTGCCACCAACTCTACACTTCCACACCCACAAAGTCCTGCATCTGCCACGAAATCTGCACTTCAAGGTCCACAAAGTCCTGCGCCTGGCACAAAATCTGCACTCCAAGGGCCACAAAGTACTACGCCTGCCACGAAATCTGCACTTCAAGGCCCACAAAAAGTCCTGCGCCCGCCACAAACTCTGCACTCCAAGGCCCGCAAAGTCCTGCACCTCCCACGAAATGTGCTTTGCAAGGTCCACAAAGTACTGCGCCTGCCGCGAAACACGAAAAACAAAAAGAAATCCAAAAATTATACCGGCATAGACCCCAGATAGCACTTCAAGAAAAGTTGGACACCATGGCAAGAGCGGGAGACAAGCTTGGGAGACATCCCACTCAAAGCCGGGGAAAGGATGGAAAAGGTGAACATAAATCATCTTATAACAGCATCCGCGTCAAAGGCAGGCAAGAATATGACAAGGCGGCAGCGGCAGCCAAGAGCGAAATCATGAAGGGAGACAAGCTTGGGAGGCAAGCCGGCGGCGGCAGCCAAGAGCGAAGTTATGCAGGGAGACAAGCTTGAGAAACAAGAGGGCAGCGGCAGCCAAGAGCGAAATCATGAAGGGAGACAAGCTTGAGAGACAAGGCGGCAGCGGCAGCCAAAAGCGAAATCATGAAGGGAGACAAGCTTGGGAGACAAGGCGGCAGCGGCAGCCAAGAGCGAAATCATGAAGGGAGACAAGCTTGGGAGACCAGGCGGCAGCGGCAGCCAATTTCCGCAATCCGGAACCCATCCATTGAGAAGTAAGAACCCCTATAGCTTCCAGCTATCTGGGGAAAAAACGAAAAAAATCCAGAAATATACTCGCAACCTTTGTTAAGTGCTTCGTGGTCAACGGAACATGCGTTTGGCTGGGGGCTGGACTTGTTTGATCTTGTTTGTAACTTTGCGGCGTCAAAGTTTTACGATTGCATGTCAAAATGTAAAGTTATTTTCGAGGTGTGCAAATCTGCCAAATCTGCTTGCTTAACACTGCGCTTCTTGCATCGTTCGTGTACATCCACTGCTTAGATGTAGTTTTTTTCCGCTTACTTTCGATAAGCGTCCTCTTTGTTTGCCAATACTTTGTAAAAACAATGCGCGCACGTATCCAAAAGTGTACCTTCCCTGGTGCCAGAGCTTAAAGTATGGTCTCTCTGACAACTGCATTCATTACTGCATTCATTGTACCTTTCGTGTATGAAGTATGCGTTCGTTTTTAAGTGCACTTTCTGTCTGGTTTGGTGAAAATATCTTCTTATCATCTGTATATATCATCTTTTTTCATTTCATTATTTGTCAGAATTGAACTTGCACGCATATGCGAACAATATATACACACTCCTCTTTGGTGCGAATCTTTTGTTGTTGTGCTGTACAAACTTGGTTCTTCAGACGTATGCACCATGTGCAGACACTTGAGCACTTGAACATACAGTTCGGCGATCACCGAACATTCCTCAAGTGGTATAGACTATTGGAATGCATTTCATTTCGTTGTGTCTTTTAAAAATTGTCCTCGATGATCAATATGTGAAAGAATGATGCAACGGATGCTTTGCTATTGGAGTTGTCCGCTGGGTTAATGTTTTATATACCATTCTCCGGATGTTTGTGTGACTTTGAAAAGTGTGCAATCTAGTGCAGACGTGTAGCACGGGTGAAACGGGTGAAACTCAATCGCTCACTTTGACCCCAATAGACTCTCCACCCCATCCTTGCTGCTGAGCTTGCTGTGCAGTTCCAGAGGTTTGCCCGTATGTGGCGTGATAGGAATTTGAGACTTGCAGCACAATCTTAGTGGGCCAAGTTCTGTTTTAGTGATACCATGACAGATGTGTGTGTGTGTGAATCACTCTAGTTGTTTGCTTGAGCTCTAGGCCAGTGGGCAGGAATAACGTTTCAGAATGGTGGACCTGGAAGGCTGGAATTCATTTTGTTGCTTTGATCCACTGACCTCTTCTTCTTGCAGTGCTGTACCCGCAGTGCAGGCCACCACGAATCAATGCGGCTGTAGAGCTGGTTCGTTGAATCGCAGGCAGGGGATGTGGATGGGTAGGATTGGCAATTGACGGATGGAATGCTGCAGGTGCCCGACCGCTTTGTGCAACAAATGCAGATGCAGTTTATCTTTGGACCTGCCGGAGCGGCGCAGCCAGAGAGGAAAAACGACAGTCTGATGAGCGGGGGGGAGCTTGCTTGAAGAAGCGTGAACTATCCTGCATCCTAGCTACTTTAGCTACCTATATAGCTAGCTACCTATCTCTACTAGTGGCCTACCCCCCCCGGGCTAAAAATCGCTTTAGCTACCAATGCGGATTGCTTTGAGCTACCCTGGCCTTGATAGCGCGGTGTGCCTCGCTGACTGGCTCAAGAGGCATCTTGCCGACGTAGAAATGCCGGTCATTCCCAGAGCAGGACAGTGGCATGTCTCGCCTGGTCCGTAGTAAAATCCTTCACATATATGCCTTCACATGCCTTCACCATCTTCATCCAGAGAGACTTAAGCTGAGCAATCCAGAGGAGACTTGAACTGTCGTGTGATGTGTCAGGTCGCGTTACGAAGTCAAGAACATAATCGGATCTGGCTCCTATGGCAGTGTTTGCAGAATCCTCAGGCCGCTAAGAGCACCAGGCTCAAGTGACATTACATGTCACTACCTAAAACATCTCAAACACTGCAGCTTTGTCAGCATGCAATATGAGTCCACATTTCTGCTTGTATTTGTATCCAGCTGTATTTGTACCTCCAGTACCCAAGTCATCACTATCTATAAATCTCCAGAATCCGTTGAATCTACTGAATACGTACGCATTGGTAGCAGCCTAGCAGCAGTATGCAGCATGTGCTTCAAACTTTGAATATGTACAAACTTAGCCTGCAGAGCAAGGTGAGGCGTACGACAAAGAGCGTGATCAGAATGTGGCCATCAAGCGGGTCGGAGCCTTTTGCAATATGCCTTTCCGCAAGTGATTTTGTAATAAATGCACAAAATGCTTGGCAAATCTTTGGTGGCCCCACTTCAGATTACTAGGTCAAACACATGTTTGATGACTTGGTGGACTGCAAGCGCATCCTGCGGGAAACCGCCATAATGACAAGGCTGTCATGTCACTACTCTACAGCCTTGAATGCTGCGATCATTTACTTGGAAGCCTCGGCAACAGCTGTTTGACCAGGCTTAGTCATCCTCACATTGTTCAGATCTATGACATCATCGAGTTCGCTCCTTGAACAAGCTGATACGGACATGAGCTATCTCGCAGAAGCTTTTGTACTCGCGAGCATTCAGGCCATCACACATGAGAAGTTTCGATGAGCTGTACATAGTTATGGAGCCCCGGCCTCGAACCGAAAGGAGTTCCAAACCACAACCGTGCTAGCAGTGCAAGCACAGTGCAGTTTCGTAACGTGCTAGCAGTGTATATATAGATAGATAGTTCGTTTTTGATTATTTTTGCGAACTGTTGAGGCTCTGTGATTCGGACATGAAGAAGTTGATCAAAACCGATGTTCTTCTCACGCCGCTCCACATTAATACTCTACTCTACAACTTGTTGGTGGGTTTGAGCCTCAAAGCAACCTTTTCAATAAGTTTTTTCTTGCTTTTGGTAATTGTTGGTCCTTTGGCCTCTGTCCAGAACACGTGCATTAAGGGATGAAGTATCTACATTCCGCAGGGATTTGGCACAGAGTTCCCGCCTCAGCACTATTTTTTGATCCAACACAGCAGTCCTGAGCAGTCCTGACCCCTGCCTAGGATCTGAAACCAGCAAATTGCCTGGTAAACCAGGACCCGCAGATCACTTTAGCAGTGCGTGTTTGATGTACAGACTCGATCAGGATTGCTCGGTAAAGATTTGTGACTTTGGTCTCTCACGCGCCACTTCCTCGGTGGGAATCTCAGTTCTCTGCAGTATGAAGTGCAGCACAGGACTGACAGGAAGTGCTTTGCCTCGACAGTGTTGAGCACACTGACGACTGACCGGAAGCCAGGTGCAGCACGCACCATTGCCCAATACACCTCGCGGCGAAGAAGATGCTAGCGAGGTGCGCAGATCCCTACATCCAAAAGGTTGTGCCACTTTGAATTTCCTGCGGGACACCTAGGATTTTTGGTCCTAAATATATAAATTTGCATGCAAAGTTAAAATGCCGTTCAGCTGTTCGTTTGCTCACTTGCAAACATGTCCCACTGCAACTCATGATCCCATTTGGCCAGAATGCATGGTACATAGTTTGCTGTATGTGGGTTTTGCAATGCATTGCATCATCCCTTGAATATTGGCCATCACAATAGAAGAATCACCTGGCACACTCATGAGTAGTCAGAGTCCCAATCGATGGCCAATCTCAACAGGAATTATGTTCCAAGACTCCAGGATACAGTTGATCTTGTGTGTCTGAGTGATTCGGACCTCATGCAATCTAGAATATCTATCCGACTAGGTGATCAGTGATCAGTCTATTCCCCATATTGCGCTCATCTCTTGCTAAAGACATGGCTGCTAATGGCTAACTTGAGTGCTATGGGCTCCAGGGCCAACATGATCAGATGATTTGTTGGGGTTTGCGCGAGGGTTGTGAAAGATGGAGAGGGGGCACATCCACCTTCGTGAAAAGCTGTTAAAGCAATCGTGCTCATGGCACCGATGAAAGAAACATATACTGAATAGAACAATTGAACAAAGTAAAGAACACAATATAGTTATAGCGATGGCCTCCGCCCTAAAAGCGATAATGACATAAAGAAACTGACAGAGGGCTCCGAGATGCTTGGAGTAATTGGCGGGATGACAGTCCGGGACGTGTCTTGGAGAGCAGCCAGCTTGTGGACAGGTGTCCTCAAAATAGAGCAGCAACGAAGTACCATCCCACCGCCAGTAGTGGTCTATCTATATCAAAAACACTCCAATATGGACATGGTCTTGATTGGATACAACCTTGTGATCCAGAGATCGTCCAATTTCATGCTTCGTGAGAGCGCATCCATCCATCCATCCATCCATCCATCCATCCATCCATCCATCCATCCATCCATCCATCCATTGCGGCAACCATCGTGATGTCGAAACATCCGCCAATCCATTGCATCAGGAGGTCGAGACCATCGCCATCATGCTGTGAACTAACCCGAAACTTTTCCACCAATATTGATGATCGAGCCAGGGTCACCTTGTTGCGCAATTACTATTTACAGTAAGTTAATACAAGCAGTTCCGGGGCAAGCCGGCGGCGGAAGTTTCCTATAAGAACAAATTGACCTATAGGAGTGTTCCGGTTCTTTCAAACACGGGCGTCCCCCAGTCAAATTCACGCGCTCCAGACTTCAACCTTCAGTACAAACTCACCTGTTGACAAAACAATCAACTGTAACCAGTGTTGGGTTATGATGAGTGGTGTATGATGAGTGATGTATGATGAGTCTTGTATGATGAGGGGTGTATGACGAGTGGTGTATGACGAGTGGTGTATGTTGAGTGGTGTATGATGAGTGGGCAGCGAGAGATGACTCAGCAATGAGAGATGACTCAGCAACCACAGATGACTCAGCAGCGAGAGACGACTCAGTCGCGAGAGATGACTCAGCAGCGACAGATGACTCAGTCGCGAGAGATGACTCAGCAGCGGGAAATGACTTAGCAGCGAGAGATGACTCAGCAGCGAGAGATGACTCAGCAGGGAGAGATGACTCAGGAGCGAGACATGACTCAGCAGCGAGAGATAACTCAGCAGTGAGAGATGACTCAGCAGCGAGAGATGACTCAGCAGCGAGTGATGACTCAGTCGCAAGAGATGACTCCTCCGCGTACTAAAGTTGTACTGCAAAATGGCCAGTTCTCAGCTTCCAGCTCCACAGGTTGCTCCGCATACTAAAGTTGTACTACATAGTCGCCAGTTCTCAGCCTCCAGCTCCCCAGTCACTCCGCGTACTAAAGTTGTACTACAAAGTCGCCAGTTCTCAGCGTCCAGCTCCACAGGTTTCTCCGCGTACTAAAGTTGTACTACAACGTCGCCAGTTCTCAGCTTTCAGCTCTACAGATTGCTCCGCGTACTCAAGTTGCACTAGAAAGTCGCCAGTTCTCAGCTTCCAGCTCTACAGATTGCTCCGCGCACTAAAGTTGTACTACAACATCGCCAGTTCTCAGCTTCCAGCTCTGCAGATTGCTCCTCGTACTAAAGTTGTACTAGAAAGTCGCCAGTTCTCAGCTTCCAGCTC
>CAXAMN010004914.1:280758-301572 GCA_963970005.1 Durusdinium trenchii | reverse complement strand
GTGGGACACTCTTGTAGGACACTCTTGTGGGACTCTCTTCTGGGACACTCTTGTAGGACACTCTTGTAGGACACTCTTGTGGGTCACTCTTGTAGGAAACTCTTGTGGGACACTCTTGTAGGACACTCTTGTGGGACACTCTTACACGACACTCTTGTGGGACACTCTTGTAGGACACTCTTGTAGGAAACTTGTGGGACACTCTTGTGGGACACTCTTATAGGACACTCTGGTGGGACACTCTTGTGGGACACTCTTCTGGGACACTCTTGTGGGTCACTCTTGTAGGAAACTCTTGTGGGACACTCTTGTAGGACACTCTTGTGGGACACTCTGTGGGACACCCTCGTGGGACGCTCTTGTGGGACACTCTTGTGGGACACTCTTGTGGGACACTCTAGTAGGACACTCTTGTGGGACACTCTTGTAGGACACTCTTGTGGGTCACTCTTGTAGGAAACTCTTGTGGGACACTCTTGTAGGACACTCTTGTGGGACACTCTTGTAGCGCACTCTTGTGGGACACTCTTGTAGGACACTCTTGTGGGACACTCTTCTGGGACACTCTTGTAGGACACTCTTGTGGGTCACCAGTTCTCAGCTTCCAGCTCCACAGATTGCTCCGCGTACTAAAGTTGTACTACAAAGTCGCCAGTTCTCAGCTTCCAGCTCCACAGATTGCTCCGCGTACTAAAGTTGTACTACAAAGTCGCCAGTTCTCAGCTTCCAGCTCCACAGATTGCTCCGCGTACTAAAGTTGTACTATCGAGTCACCAGTTCTCATCTTCCAGCTCCCCAGATACCCCGCGTACTAAAGTTGTACTACAAAGTCGCCAGTGCTCCACTGCATTTCGCGCGCTCGACACGCGCGATCTCCGCAGAGGGTTGCGCGGGCACGGGACAAATCGCACTCTCGCCTGCGTTTCGCGCACTCGACACGCACGATCTCCGCAGAGGGTTGCGCGCGCGTGGGGCAAATCGCACTCTCGCCTGCATTTCGCGCACTCGACACACACGATCTCCGCAGAGGGTTGCGTGCGCATGGGACAAATCGCACTCTCGCCTGCATTTCGCGCACTCGACGCGCGCGATCTCCGCAGAGGGTTGCGCGTCAAGTCTCCAAAACGAGCGTTTCGTACGAGACTTCCTCAAAAACTCACATGTCAAAGTCTGCAAAACGAGCGTTTCGTACGAGACTTCCTCCAAAAGTCAAGCGGAAACACCCATCGGAGCACACACATCACGCAGCCCTGCCAAGCAGTTTCGCGATTCCCGCCCCTCCAAACAACATCCGCTCACACGCCAATCCCAATGTGACAGCGACATTCACCTCTACCACAACTCACAAACTCACGATTCCCTGCGCCTGCCACGAATCTTTCCGGGTCCACACGTCTAACGCGCACAAAGTACTGCGCCTGCCACGAAATGTCACCTCCGTCACATCTCGCAACCTCACGATTCCCTGCGCCTGCCACGAGAATCGCGCTTCCACGCCTCAAAACCCGCACAAAGTCCTGCGCCTGCCACGAAAAGTGACAATATCATCTCATGTGAGCTTCGACAAAATTTGCACCACACCACACGTTTGCAATGATTTCGACCCGTTCTGAGCCCACTCCCATCCACCAAAATCGCCATTTCAGCTGAGACTTGTCACGAAAACCGAGCTTCGATGCCACACCCTGAAACGCAAATCCCAATGGCACGGCCACATCCAACACCCCAAAAACACGACTCTCCAAACGCTAATCCCAATGGAACTGCGGAGTAATCTGCCGATCTCACAAAACGCTGCGCCTGTGCAGCGAAACGCATCACGTTTCTCGCGCGACATGTCCTGCTCCTGCAAATCACAATGGATTAGCGGCGCCAACTGACACGTGACACGTCCATGCAAAGTCACTTGCAAAAGCTTCCCCCAATGGCAGCAAATTTGAGACGCGACGACGACGAGAGACGACGACAGACGACGAGAGACGACGACAGACGACGAGAGACGACGACACGACGCAAGCCATGCGAACACAGCTCCAACCCCCAGACCACCAACTATAAACGGGAACCCTTCGCTACGCATTCGGGAAAAACAATGAACATTCTCAGTAGAAAACTGTTTCTTGAGGTGTGGGGATGTATGTTTTTGAACCAAAAGTCGGTTGTTTGTTCACGCGCACCAGTGGCGTTTTGTTGGGAGGCTTTGGGCGTGTGCGAGCATAAGCATTGTGGCCCAAGCCTCCTCGTGGCATGCTTGCCACCCTAGCCTGTGAGTCTTAGGTTAGGGTGCGGATTGTGGCCACGCCGTACACATGTGTGTGCCCTGATGACATCCGACCTTTGGCTGCTCACCCTGCGAATCCTCGCTTCTGGCATGGACGTGGTCTTTACCATGGGGTATGCCTGGAACGCTGGTATTGTTCACATGACTTCATGATCATCCGTTTCCGAGAGGACTCGAGTTCCCGTGATATTTTCCTCAAAGTTCCCAAGTCCCTATACCCATGGCTCACATGGAATGCAAAAATGGGTGTGGCGAAGTCAGTGAAGGCAGGATGTGAGATTTTCACCTTGGTGGTTGAAGATCCTAGGAGTATTGAAGAGGTGCAAGAGCGACGATGGGAGTACTGGCGCGTGACACGTGATCAGCAACTCTCCTCATGCAGGTCATGATACTCTTGATGGAGATGATGAGGGTTGGAATCATTACCATCTTGAGGCCATGATTTCTGCTTTGGCGGCGACGTTCGTAGAAGGAACACTGTGGGTTTTCCGAGCGATTCGAAGCTGGTTATCTACATTGATTTTTATATCTATGTGGAATATTGCAGGATCTCAGCAGGTGGGTAGCAGCGGTGCATCTCCAGATGATATGCCTCCTCATGGATCTCATGGGATGAGTGGATGGTTATTCTCTTCTTCAAGCACTTTTTGGCCACTGCTCTGACTGCGGGAGTTGGCTTTATAAAGATGAATTATGGCCGTTTGTTGATGCGTCGTGTTGCTGAAGACACTGTGGCATGGACTCCAGCTATGTCCGATTCATCTTCGACTGCATGTTCTCCGAAGTGTCAACTCGAGATTCTTTCCAGGGGGCAGAGTGATCTCCAGACACATCCCCACGATGTGTGCCCCTTATGCCATGATTCGTTCCACATTGCTCAAGAACGACCGTCCATCAGTGCACAACATGTCATTCTTGGTAGGATTCCAAGCAGGAGGCCGGTGGTACCTCTAACATTGGGGGTGTTTCGTGAATTTGTCGACATTGTTTCACTAATTAGGAATGCTTTCGTACCCGATAAATTCAGTTCCCACACCCATTTGCGAGCAGATGACCTTGGACTAATGAACGAGATGACCAATATGGCACCATTAAGCTACAGTGACTCGCTAAGTCTCGTGTACACGGCCGCACAGACCGATCAGTTCGTGCAAGGAGTGCATTTCTTGCCAATTTAGGCAGGTGGGGCAATTTCGTGGCGCACGCCTCGATCCACGGTTTTGAAACCACGTGCCACTATTGGAGAGCGCATTGATTTCGCCAAAGACTCAGAGGGCTGGTTGGCCAGCGATGCGATGACTTTTGTGCTAGGACGCATTGCCCCTGTGACACGAGACACTAGGTTCACGCCTGTGGCATTTTACACTCCGCAAACAGACGAGTTCCATTTCGAGAGTGGGTTCGATCAGATTTCTAACGAGTGTGACACGATGATCCCCATTCTTTATGGGACTGATTGGGTGGCCGTTGAGATCTCTCGAAGTGACGAAGGTATTCAAGTCCACACCGTGCAGTGCCCACCAACCATGACTGAGCGTCTTGCGCTTTTCGCGTGCCACATTTTACATGCGCCGGCTCATAGACTCCAACTTTCGCACACCAGTGGGGACTCAATTCCTCAAATGTGCGGATGGACTCTCTTGCGGAGGTGGATTCAGCGTGTTCAAGCTCAGCTCCAGTTTCGAAACATTGAACATGATCATCACACGCTCTCTTTGGACCGAAGAAGGATTGTGGATCGGATCATGCAGATATCAGCTGACTTCTGGGCCGTGACTGAGGCCCCATCTGTTCTGCAGCAAGTGGCATGGACTCTGAGAAAGGCCTTTTTCATTAACATGCTACTGATGCAAACGTCAGTACATCACGTGCTCGATTCGCATGCAATAGTGGCCGTAGGACACCCACTCAGCTGTTTTGATCATGCTCAGGGTCCATCAGGTACAGAGTGTAAGTTTGGCAGCAACGGCCCACTTGGATGAAGTTGACCAAGTGAATGACCCTCCTGAGATTGAAGAAATTGACAACGCTGATGCCGCCTCACAGACAATTGTCACATGGTCTGCTGCTGAGGTGCCGGGGTTCGAGATGACCACATCGCATCGTCAAAGTCTCCTTGTTCGGTTGACGTCCAGTGCTATCCAACCCGATTGGGCTGGTTCTGATGAACTCGATCTCATGATGTCCTTCTATCGACCGTTTATGTCCGAGGCTGTGATTCTGCCATGCTTGTCTTGGGACCCCATTAACCAAGTCTTAGCATACATTTCGGGTGTGACTTTTGACCATGCCTTTGAATCGATCATATACTGCATTGTAGCAAGAGAACTACATTGGTTTGGTGTAAAAATTGCCCGACATCAGGGAGTAACGCAATGTCAGGTCCACGATTCGGTGCCTTTCGACAATGTTGAATGGAATGGTTTTGCACAGTGTATGGAACGTTTCTTACAGATTCCATTAGGCGCCCTTCGGATTCAGTTCGTGCCGATTGTTGCGATCCAGGGCATGTGTGGATTCCAGGCTTTGTTCATGATCCTACAAGATGTCAATAGTCCGACCATTCCAGATGTCACCTCTGCGATCCTTCGGTTACAGCACAACCATCAAGCCTCCACAATGGTGCACTTAGCCAATCATGCTTTTGATTTGTGGAACAATGCTTCGACCGATGTAGGCCTGATCCGTTTTGCATTTGCCACTCGTGTGCTATTCTTGGAAAGTCTGGTGCGTGGGAATAGAGTGGAGACATTCCGTTTAGCAGGAGGTCGTTTTCCACATCATCACCAAGATGACCTGATCCTCCAGCCAACAATAGCATATGGTGAGGATGGTCCATACCGTCATGCACATTCGAGCCTTGCGAGGAGATTCGATCAATACTTCGGTAGGCGAGTGGGCGAGGCATCACACCCGGGCCAGCATCAGGCGGATCACTGACACCAGAACAGAAGGTGGTGTGCCGTCTTAAGGAGTTTCGACCAGTGCAAGAGGTGTGTGAGTGCCGTGCCAGATGTTTTTGTGCCTTTGTTCGACTCTCGCATGTGATCCGGGAAGATGAAGCCACAGTAACCGTACGTGCTGAGCTGATAGAACCTGAGATTGTCTTCCCAACCACTTTCCGGGGGGCATCACTTATGCACAAGATGTGTACTCACACCAAATTCACATCAGGATGTTTGCGCATGTTTCGCGCGATCTGGTCGAAGCCTCAGCGCCCTCAAGAAGCATGGCTGGTTGATGCATCCATTACATGTTTTGACCAGGGGTTTGTGGTTGACACGACTGCCTCAAGAACTGGGCTGCTTTTCACTTGGCCAAGGGTGATTGGTGTGGAACAGACCATCGTCAAAGGGGAGTTCTTTTCAGGGGGTTTCTCTGGATGGACCCAGGCGGCCAATTATGTGTCAAATCATGCCCTCAGGATTACTTCGTCTTTCGCGATCGATGTTGACCCAGTTGCTGCCACGACATTCGCTGCCAATTGTGGAGATGGGGACGTTGAAAGGAGTGCATCCGAGGCCATTCACAAGGAAAGGACTTCTTTCGCCAACCCTTTGTCGACAAGAACGTTTCAGGCCGACATATGTTTAGGATGGTGGATGCAATTCATTTTGCCGGTCGACATCCTTGTCCTGTCTCCCCCTTGCCCGGCATGGAGCACAGTCAATTCTGCACTTGGGTTGGCACGTGAGGACGGATTTCTTTCAGTCGAAAGCCTGATCAAAGCCACTGTGTTACGCCCGGTTGCCGTGGGCCTTGAAAATGTGGCCACATTTTTGACACATGCGCACTTTCCCATTCTCCAAGACTTGATTTCATGGCTGGGATGGAAGATCAAGTGGAAAACAAATGTGAATTTGGGGCAGGCTTTGCCGCAAAATCGTGATCGCTGTCTCATGACTTTGGTACACCAGTCGCAGGACACTAAGCCAGACTTTGTGTTCCGTTCCTGGGATTGTCAGAAAGCATTGTCATTGCAACAGTCTGACATTCTGCGCCCTAAAGAATGCATTGCACATAGGTTCGTTCCAGAGTTGTCCACGGAGACACTTCGTCGTTACTTGCATCCCAAGTTCATTCCAGGTGATCGAAAGTGTGATGCAAAAACGGCCAAAACCTATAGAGTGAAGACAAAGCACCAGTCTTTGGCTTGCATACTCGCTCAGTACGGACAAGCCCACTTGTTGGATGACTAGCTGGTTGAAAAGAATGGCCTTTTTGGAAATCTCATCCAAGACGGCGATATCCTGCGGTGGATGTCGATCCCTGAGTTGTGTAATGCAATGGGATTGCTCCGGCCACGGTGTGCTCCTCTCTCGCCGGTGGCCACCTTTCGTTTGATTGGTAATGCCATTGCTACACCGCACGCAATGTTATGCCTGTTAAACACAGTGGGACAACTGCCGGATGTGTGCTGGACTGGTACTCCAACCGAGCTCATTCACAATGCGCTGCAAAATAGGCTCTCAGCCTCCAAGCAGGAAGTTCTGGTAGACACCATTTTGGGCAAGATTGAAATGACAGTCTCCCCCACTCTCCAGTGGTCGGATCCCCAGTTAGCATTTTCCATGTGGCACATTCCTTTCGGTCCGGAATACTGCAAGTTCCATGTTCACCCAGGACTTCCGGTTGCCTGGCTGATTCGTTTCATGTACCCACAAGCTGTTGGAAATGCCATTACATGGAGGCCTTCTTCGCACCCAGATATCCAAGTGCCTTTAACAGCAGATGACATGTCTGGTTACAGCTCCACCAAATTCGATGGGATATTCGGTAACTTTCAAGTGCGGGAGGTTGATTGTCATACGCAGTCAAAGCCTTTCATTGTGGTCTGTTCTGGAGCTGGTCACTTCGTGTTAGTGAGATCCCCAAATAAGCAGATTGAGAGCCTTCGACATGATTTGTCTGGGTTAGTCCCACAGGCGATGCAACCGTGTAACCTGTGGGGACATAGGTTGGAGCCAACAAGTTTTTGTCCTGACTTGGTATTCATGCGTTTGCCTTTGCGTGACACACCTGAACCTTCTATGGTAGATGACTTGCGCTGGATCCCTCAACATGTGGGATGGTATGTTGAAGCCATGGATTATGCATTGCATCACTATGTTCATTTCTGCCTTGAGGTGGGGGTGGTAGCATTCGCAGAAAGTGTGGGGTGGCAGATGTCTTGGATTCCAAGCCCAGGGTCACATCAGCCGATGCCACGTGTTGCTTTTCAACCAATCCTTGGTCGGCCATGCATCTCCTCCCAGAATTTTGTGACCTTTTGCACCACATTAATTGCCCAGGCCCTTCTTCCACGGGATGTTTGTGATTCTGATGCCATTCGTGTAACAATAAAGCGGTGGGATTCGTGGACACCAGTCCATAATTGGCCCAGGATAACCAAGGTTCATGCTGTGGTAGATCGATGGAGTCGTGCTTCGAAGCATACAGGTTCCATGTCCCAGATGAGAGCCATATACCGAGGACAGCGACTCTCGCATGAAGAACACCTATATGTTCATACTTGCCAACACCCCATGAAACCAGCCCAATGAAGCTTGATTTCGTTCTTGAATTGCGAGGAGGTGGAAGTAAGGTGGATGCACATATGCGAGTGAAACAGCAGGTCGTCACGTTCCTTCTCCAATGTGGAGCCGACGCAGTAGCTGTCAACTCATATGTTCGTGAGCTCTTTGAGAAGGCCGGCCTCAATCGCCTTCAGCACGCTTTGGCCATTCGAGATACAGACGAACGCTTTTCACACTTTCAAAACCTAGCAAAGGCAATGCAGATCAGCCCTATTTCGTTCGCTGACCCAGAAAGTGATAGAGCCAAGAAGGTCAAAGCGTGGAAGCCAAAAGCCGTACCTGCAGATGTGGCCGTACAGGCATCTAATTTCGCAATTGCAGAGGACACCTTTGCCACACCAGATGGCAAATCAGTCCCGTGTTTGCCAGCAGGAGACCCAGGTCGTGAGGGAATCATGCTCGTGGATGCCAATGAAGCTGTGACCATTGCACAAAGTAGTGAACCAAAGCCGCCCGCTTTTGCCATCTGTGTCCTAGGCCCTGAGTGCCCGCTGTCACATGCAGGTTGCCATAGGATCCATGTTCCGGCAGCTGATCGCCACGGCATGCATGTCATTCTCAAGGGGTGCCTACATCAATGTGGGTCTACGACCGTAAGCCTTCGTGCCAAGCAGGGTGATGATATCAAGGTTGAGAACTCTTGTTTGACATCCATCACGGCGTGGAAGCCAGAGATGACGGAACAGTTATGGGAGCAGCTGTTGAAGAACCCAGCTCGCACGTGCGCAACGGTCCTCTCCTTAAAGCCGGCTGATCATTACTGCTCCAGTCCATGGGGAAGAACCTTTCGTGATGAACATCAGCCTTGCGAGCCTGAAGCAGCAGTTTCCTTTCAATACCACTGCAGAATCCGCGAGTCTGCACTACAGTTTCTGATGAAGAGGAGCGGGCGTGAGGGTGTGTATATCACACCGAAATCTGAAACCTTGAGCCGTGCGGACGAGAAGTTCATGGTAATCTGGCATCCGGAGAGCACTTGGACACAGGTTAAAGCTTTTGCAGATAGCCTAGAGTGCCAGTTGGGTTTGGCACGATCCACCACAGGGTCCTTACACTATGGTGTGAGGGTTCATGCCGACAATTTCACAGAGGTGTATACAAAGGCATTCCCAACAAAGTCGCCGCCCAATGTTCTGATCACTCACTTCTTGGCCAAAGTGTCACCGACGCCTGTGGGTGCGACCGCTGACAATCTCCGAGAATGGTTGAAAGCGCAAGGTTTGCGTGGGAAACCAGTGAGGGCGTTGAATACATCTACGTGGTTGATCTCTACAGTTGAAAGGGTTAGCCAACAATTCCTGACCTGGCATGGCAACTCGGTACTTCTGACACCAATTCAGTCACGTATAGAGAAGACCCGTCCCACTGTGATGGCGGGAAAAAAGAGGCAAGATCGTGCTGATGCAATCTCAGATGACTTTGAAGATCCCTGGATGAGCGAAGATCCGTGGAGTAGATGGTCCTCTGAATCCAAAAGCACTGCCTCCAGCTCGTCATCAGATCGAACGGGTGGAGAGACGACCACGAAGATGACCCAACAGATGACACATCAGCAGAAGGAAATGCAATCGATGAAGACTAAACTCCAGAATCTTGAGGCAAAACTGGATCAGAAAGAGCAGACAGACCAAGCTTGGAAGACAGCTGTATCACGTGATGTGCGGGCCTTCAAGGACGAGGTCAAGACAGACCTTCAGCGCATGGAGACCCAATATCAGAATTCTCTTGAATCAGCGCTTGCCAGGACTGAGTCTAAAATAAGCGCGTCTGTTCAGGACTCTATCCAGAAGCTTCAGCAATTCATGATCGAGCAAAGCAAGCAGCAGAGTGGCAAGCGGCATACACCACCAAGCCCTGCCAAGTCGGAGGACGCGGATATGCGACCCGTCCCATGACTCTTTCGTTGCTGTGCTTTCGGTTTCACCTCATTCCATATCCTTGTTGGATGTCCTTGTAGAATCCTGATATTTGTTGTTATCAACTTGGATGAAGGATCCTTTGTTAACTTTTCTTACCAACAAGGTTGTCGTGCCAATTCAGCGCATTACCTGCCACACTCATCCGGCTGCAGCGTCTTAGTCGCTGGCGTTGCTGGACCCATGTTTCGTGACATGCTACTCATGTTTCATACTCATGCGCTAGATTGTTTTTGCCTAAGCAATTCGACCATGATCCAATGTTCGCACATAGATTTGGTGAAGCTCTTCATCCGGGTCCAGCTTTTGATGTGTGCTTGGTCAACCCAACCGCGGTGGCCAGTAAAAAACGCTGCTGGAGTCCTTGGGGTCCGAGGTTATTTGTTTAGCTGAGACGTCAGCCACCTCACTGGTTCAACACGAGTTTAGTCAGACGATCACCCCATCCCGGTATAGAATCTTGTGGGGACAGGCAGTTGATGATAAAATCAAGACATCTGTTTTGAGGGATTCCAAGCCATCTAGGCGTGGGGATGCTCTCGGAACCGCTATCATGACAAAATTGTCATTTCGTCTCCCCCGAATAGAGGATACTTCGGTGCTGTTCCAGTCGTGCCGTTTCAACTCCTGTGTTTGTATGTTTGATGCTTTCGAGGTGATGGTTATTAGTACATATTTCTTTCCAGGACGTACCACCGAAGCTCAGCAATTAAATGATATCCTGTTGACCTATCTCTATGATTTTACTGCGAAAACCTCTATGCCATTTGTAATTGCAGGGGATTTTTATCAACGCATTCAAACCCTAACTGCATGGCAAGCCTTCTCAAATCTTCAATGCGTTGAGGGATTTGATTTCGCTTTGAAAAAACTAGGTAAAGACTTGCCACCGACGTGTAGGAATTCTACACGATTCGACTCATTCATCTTCCATCCACTAATTGCTGCTCTGGTTACTGATATGTGGGTGGGTCCATCCCACCTTTTCTCTGATCACTCCCCGATCTATGCGCGCATATCGTGTGATAAGATGCATACCTTGCCGCCCACGCTTTTTGTCCCTGAAGACTGGTCATGTTTTCCAATTCAGGCTGACCTCTTCGCACAAAAATATCATGATACAGCGCAAGAAGTGTTTTTAACAACACACATCGAATCAGATTCCGTCCCAGTAGAGCATAAAGTACGACTCTGGTCACAAACAGTGGAGAAAGCTCTTGATCGAACACTTCGACTTATGCATACTGCAGACCCCATTTATTCCTGTGTCCATTCCAGATTTGCCATTACTTCGCATTCTCTTACAGCTAACTCGTTATGAAACTGATATTGCCGTCCGTCAAGAGGAAAAAATGCGCCGCGCAGCGCGTAAGCACCGAATTCAGCAAGATAATCTTGACAAGAATGGTTCGCTAGTGTATCGTGACCTTCGTGACAAGGAACAAAAGGTGATTTCTGGTCTCGCGTGCCCAATCTTCATAGAAGCTAAGCTTATTCGACTGTCGAAAGGTATGGTGAGATTGCTTCTTACGACTGATTGTAAGTTTCGAGAAGGTGATGCATTATATGGTGATATACCAATTAAAATTCTTTCTCAATCCCAGAGATTAATATGCATTGAGCCACCGTGCGTAACAATTCCTCTCCGAGGGACGCTGAGTCAGTCACGACATACGGAAGACATTGATACCTTGTCACGCCATTTCTTTTCTTTCTGGAACCCCATGTGGCAGCGAGACACAGAAACAGAAGCTACAGATCTCTCGGCATGGGATGACGTGTTTCATGATATTTTGCCGTCCGTTCCTCCACGCGATCCCATTCCGATCACTTGTAGTGATCCACACGTTATTCGTTCCACTATCCAGCGTCTCAAATCATACAAGGCTCCGGGGGTCGATGGTTGGAGGGCTCAAGAACTTAAGCTTTTGCCATTGAAGATCTCGCGTGTGTGTTTCGTAATATATGGCCCCATCAATTCTCCAAGAATCAAATGCTAGCCAGAGTAATTTTGCTAGCTAAGACTGCACATCCAGAGTCATTTTCAGATGGCCGCCCAATCACCATTCTTGGGTATATTCCTAGGCTGACGTCCAAACTAGTTGCAGACCAACTTTTACGCGAGTGGGGAAATACTTGGGACCCGAAAATTGCCGGAGGGCTCCCATTTCGCGCAGTCAAGGATATTACCATCCAACAGCAATATATCCTTGAAAAAGCGCACACATCGGGCACACCATTTGGAGGCTTCACACTGGACCTGGTAAAAGCATTTAATCTCATCCCTCGTCAGATTGCACGACGCCTAGTAATCCACTTTGGTGCACCGGATTTTGTCATAAGTTTTTGGATTCGGTCCTTAAATAACATGCAACGTATGCTCCAAACAAGCAAGAATTTTGGACCTGCATGTTCGTCAACGACCGGGGCTCCGGAGGGGGATGCTTTATCGGTGTGCGCAATGTTGGTGATTGCCGCAATTTTCTTCCATCATATGTCTCAAGCTAGGGCGACCCCATTCACTTACGCTGATAACTGGACCTTTTTGTCGGATAATGAGAGAAGTTTGTTCCGAGCACTGCGCACTACTCTTAATTTCACGCATGCCATCCGTATGAAGGTAGATATTAAAAAATCCTGGGCCTGGGGTACCGCCAAATCCATGAGGGACTTTTGGAGTCATGCCCACCTGTTATTTCCATCAGATCACATTGATATTGCAGTTCGGCATGCTGCTAAAGATCTAGGATGCACAATGCAGTACACTAAGCAATGTGTATTAGGGTGTCTTACTGATCGTATGGCCTCTGCAAGTAGGCGATTAACTCGCTTGCGTCGTCATAACTTATCGCTAGATGAAAAAGCCATGAAGATTCAGAGTGCAGTGTGGCCTCTTGCGTTTTATGCTGCAGAGAGTCAGTTTATAGGAGAATCTCACTTGACAAAACTTCGCCGTCTGGCTACTGATGCTTTGCTAGGTAAGCATAAATATGCCTCATCCCTATTAGCACTGTCGGTGATATCCGATAAAGTAGATGACCCACTCCTATACATCATCTCTTCCGCAATTTGCAGTCTTCGTCGCCTGTTCCACTATCACTCTCAGATTGCAAGTGAAATGTGGGAACATGTGGTCAACGCAGGATCCCAACACATGATGCAACCATCAAGCTCCCCGATGGACATCAAGTGTCTCTTCGCAATGACTCACCTAAAGAAATTAGACGTATCGTTCGCCTAGCATGGTCTCACTATGTTTTGGAACAGACGCAGCATCGTAAAGGTATAACATTTCAGCCTATTGATCTATATACGCAGCATAAGATAAATAGGCAATTCTCAGATGCATCCCGCAAGCTTCTTGTCCTTAACCTCACTGGTGGTTATCAAACAGGGGCTGTGAAATCTCTCTGGGACTCCTCTCAGTCCATTAATTGTGCTTACTGTGAAATGCCAGATACACACCACCACCGTCAGTTAGAATGTCCGAATTTCCAACATCTTCGTGATAAACATCCGGAAGCAATAACTTATCTTCAAGAATTTCCCAACTTGCTTTGGTTTCCGCTTGCCACACAGCACGCTGCCCAGAAGACATATAACTTGTTGGTGCAAGATCGGATTGGTCCCATTCTTGATGTCCCCAATATTGTCGATTGTTCACATTTCGTTTTTTACACAGATGGCACTTGTGATAAACCGTCACATCAAAACTGTTGTCGAGCTGCATGGGCAGTTGTGCAACATGTTCATCGAAACCCAGACGACCCTTCCATGGATGATTTTCAAGTTGCGCAGACGTCACACATCCAGGGCCAACAGACGATTAATCGAAGTGAATTAGGTGCCGTAGCATGGTTGACACAGCATTTTGCCACTGCCTATCCAAATCGATTTATGACGATTCACACGGACTCATGTTTTGCGCTTAGGATCGTTGAAGGTATAGCCCAGGGAGTTTTGGACCCCAGAACTTACCAAAAAACGCATGTTGACCTCCTCCGGGTCGTTCAGCAAAACTGGAATCCGTTATACCACTCTATTTGCAAAGTCACATCACACCGAAAATTTGAAGAGGCATGTGACTCCGAAGATTTATACACGATTATGGGTAACGACTTGGCTGACAAGGCAGCTAAGCAGATCAATAAATTGGACAATCCCCTTCTCTTGTCTGCCACGGAATCCATTTCAGACCATTCACAACGCCAACGGCATGTTTTGTCAACTGTATACTGTTACCTAGCAGAGTTAAATGCTCTCCATTCGAAACTTAATTTGGAGAAGGAAAAGAATGCGGCTGCAACACACGAATTTAACACTCTTGATGCCGTCTCTAATTATCAGAACACACTTCGTACGTGGCGTGTCTCTAATGTGGGTTGGATTCTTAAGTGCGACCTACCAGAAGTGGTTGCGCAAGCGTGTCCCTGTGGTGCGTCCATTGCATTTAAGGTTTGGCGTATGTTTCATACCTTTGAATGGAGATCATGTGATTCGCCAGCTACACCAGGTGATTTTGGTGTTTCATGGTATGAATTGGCCTTTTACTTTGCGATTTTTACAGGACATTTTCTGCCAATTTGGATCTCATCGAAAACTGAAAAATTGCCTTGGCCGTATGACTATGATTCACCCGAAGCTCAAATCCAACCCCATGAAAAAAGAAGCTTGTGGCATCAAGCCTCCGTTCTTCGCTCTGTTGTGCGTTACCTGAAAACTCCCTCCGATGTGAATTTTACCCCCGATATAAGAAGACCAATGCAAGCTCTTTAATCCGACTGGGATATCACCGTAGTCTTGTGGGGGGCATCTCTGCGCGTCCTAATATGCCATTTGCTGATCTACTGATTGCGAATCTGACATCCTATTCGTCCATGCCGACCCAATCGTATCCACTTAATGTGCGAGTGCTTCCGACACTCAAAGCTGCTGATAATTCTTGTCCCAATCCGCCTTACTCCGATATTCCATACCGAAAGAGGCACAACCTCTATCAAAAGCTCAAGAAATGCCTTCGCTTGAAACATAACCTTGCAGATCTTGATGTTCCAAATTAGGTGCTTGTAGATGTGGCTGGTAGTAATTCATTTTTAAACATGTCACCCATCCTCACTGTGTCTTACACCGGTGCTGGATTTTGGTGTGATATACTTTTCTTTGTGTACATGATGTTTTGTGTCGTACATACCTACTCTCTAGTACCCCACTTTTAGTGGAAGGGCGTGAGAGGCGAACCCTGGATCGCGAGTTGGTGTGGCGTGTGTGAGCATATTTTTTGGGAGGTTTGGGGTTGCCATCTTGCACCAGGAACGTGAAGGGCGCTTTGGCCCGCTTTGGCAGTGAAGTAGCCGTAGGCAATGGTTTTTGGAGATGTTGGTGTGTATTGGACTCGCTTTGGGGGCGTGTGGGACCGGGAGCAGTTTTTGTAAGGTCTATAGTCTATTGTGTCAATCTTGCAGACTGGGTGCCCTTTTTGGTGGACAGTCAATTGTGAAAGTGGACACTTTGGAAAATTACCAGGAAAATCATGGAACTAGGACATACTACTAGGAGCAAGGACGCTACTAGGAGCAAAGGGCATCGCTACTAGGAGCAAGGACGCTACTAGGGTTACTAGGGCTCCACGGTTTTTTGAGGTGTGGGGACGTCTGTTTTTGAGGTATATTTGGTGCCCAAAGTCGCTTATTTGTACGCATTCACACCAGTGGGTGCTTCCGCGCTTTCCGTGTTTGTTCCAAGCTGGTTTGACTTGATCGTGGAACGATTTGCAGCAGGACAACTACAATGAACAGATTGATATGTGGTCAGTTGGTTGCATCTATGCTGAGTTGCTGCAAATGCTGGCCGCGCCCTCAGTTTTGCTATGCTGAATTTAATTTGGTAGTTGCCCTACCGCCACCAAGGAGGGAACCCACCATGAGGACCCGGAACTTTGAAGCAAACACCGTTTGCCAAATGAAGTTAGAGTGAACTCTGTGCCTATTGAAAGTCTGCAGATGAAAGGAAATTAAGTCAGAGGAAGGAAGTGCGTTGGAGGACCGTGGTCCTCTTTTCCCAGGGTCTTCATGCTATCCACTATCTCCAGATCGGAAACATCGAAAAGACCCACGATTCCACACGCCTCTTGAACGCAGGAAGAGTCTTATTCTTGAAAGAGTTTCATTGTTTCATAAACATCGTCAAATCGTTCTGAACGGAGCTCTTGTTCGCAACCATATTAAATCATTTACAGGCGTGGGAGTGTGGCACTCAGATGTTGTTGTTTCTCGCACAGTGCGGCATGGGCGGTATGGGCGTATCCCCTCGAATCCAAATCTGTGCTGGAAGGCACGGACCAGCTCAATGTCATTTTTGATCTTTTGGGCACTCCATCAGAGGCAGGATATCAATGTTGGTTTGATCATCTGATCTTTTTTCTGCTGCCCATCCAATTTTTGGTTGTTTACAGTATTGAATAGTTTGCCTCGGCAACTTCAGGTTGCTGCGGGGCTTGTTGAAAGTAGATCCGGCTTTGACTTGCAGTTTTTTTGCTGCAGCATTTCTGACGTTTGAGGCCGAGATAGCTCAACTGCACACTGAGGCCCAAAGCAGTCAGATGATGTCAGATGACTGCCAGTTCGTTGTGCATCTTCCCTGTACAACACTGTACAGGAGGCTAAGCAGCATATCCGAGCGCTGGCAAGACGTGAGCGCAAGGGCGTGCGAAGAGCTCAAGTGCAGCATGGAGTGCTTGATCGAGTTTCGCCATGTTGACAGCGTGTAAGACTTGGTCATCCTGTAGTGCTAAGTCTTCCGCAAGCAAAAGTGCATGATTCCGAGGCGTAGTCGCTTCCCAGATGCGCCAGAAGAGTCAATAGACTTGCTTGAGCCCAGCCCTCAGGATTGTTTTTGCTTCTAATTCTAACCACAAACTTTCTGTCTTCCAATACTGGATGCAAGCCGGACAGGAAGATGCTCAAATTTACTCCAATCGAGAGAATTGCCGTTGCCGTGCCCTCAGTGCCGTACCGATGCCGTGATCGGTGCGAATTCCGAAAGGGCAGCAGGTAACTGGCTGAGGCCTCGGGAACGGGCTACAGTAGATACTTTGATTGTCACAGGTCATCAGGTCCCACTCCGTTGGACCGAAGAGACTTCCCACTTCTTTGGACCCAATCATTCTGTAGGCGCTGATAGGGATGCTGCTGCTCGACCTGTAGCCAGAGTCAAAAATTCACTACCTCACCACTTTACCTCACGATCACCTAAAAATCTACCAAAATGCTACTCCCAACTCCCAACCACTGACAACATGTCTACAAGCATGCCACTGCCATCAAGCCTTTCAAGCCTTTAGTGACTAGTCGCTGTGTTCTAAGGACGCTGCGCTTGACCACGACCTGTTCAAAGATATTCGCGACAAACAGGTCGAGACGGTGGCGTGCTAAACCAAGATCCCGAATACAGTAATGGTGCCGAACAGCCCGTGCTTTTTGCAGCAATGAGCTTGCATCGCTCTGTTTAGGCCAGCTCCAGTAATCTTGGAATTCGATAAAGAGCCTGATCTTGGCGAAGCTGTGCCGGGGGCTCATTGAAAGCCTTTATAAAGTCAATCAGCTTAAGGTCAGGAAACTTTGTGCATCTTGCAGAAGAGCAACGAGTAATCGAGGCTTCGCAAGGGCTTTGCCGAAGAGATTGCAAAGTTCCACAAGACCAGCGCGGACCCGCTTCTTGGCTGCAAGCAGTGGAGTCAGCCTTTGAAGCGCAAGTGGTAGTTAACTTGCATGATGCCTTACTACTAGTTACTAGGAGCAAGGACGCTACTAGGGGCTCCTGGCATCGCTATTAGGAACAAGGACGCTACTAGGAACAAAGGGCATCGCTACTAGGAGCAAGGACGCTTTGCCAGGAACTGCTGCATCCTTTGACTTGCAAAAGCTGCCGGGAAGCTTGGAAGCGAGCACTGAAGACATGTCTTTGATGCACTGGCTGGAAGGCGAATCAAAGCCTAGACCAGCACGGGATATTGATGCAGCTGGGCGATTTGACCTGTAATATACAGCGAAGGAATTCATTCCTTTGAAGGGAACACCTAGTAGCTGATTGGAAATTTGAAGGCTTGACAACTCTCAAACTGAGAGAAGCTCAATGCAGACTTTTCCAGATTGATATGATTTCAAGAATATCCGCACAATCAAAACAAGTACAGAGCAATTTATCTTCAATCAGAGACATCTGAGACTAACTATTGTGATACGTTATGTTTTTTACGAAAGCCAGCCGATAGGCTAGGCTGCAAATAATTCTTGAGATATGTTTCATTTCCTTGTTCCCAACAATCCATCTATCCATCCATCCAATCGAACATCCATCCATCCATTTGTGATAGAATCCATCCACTTTAGCTTAGCTAATAATAATGATACTAAATTCCAAATCCCGAATGCGTATATAATAGCGGCGTCCTCGGAACCAAATTTCCACTTGTATATAGTAGCGGCCATGCAACGACGCCCGCAAAATCGCAACGCCTATTTATAACCATACCTACAAAAACACCAATGCGGCAACAACACCCGCAAGACCCCACTGCCGATCCGCAACTAATCTGCATTTGTGCTGGCATCACTGCGGCAGCAACGCCCGCAAAACCAAAATCCCGGCACCAACGCGCGCAAAGCGAAACGCCGATCCGGAGCCAATGCCTGCACCAACGCGCGCCAATACCGGCAGAACAAAATACCGACCTAACACCAGCACGGCAGCAACGCCTGCAAAACGAAACGCCGATCCAGAGCCACACCATTGAGAAATAAGAAATCCTTGTAATTTGCAAGCATGTGGGTTCTTACACCTGCACCAACATCAATCCAGCATCAATGCCCGCAAGACCAAATCGCCGATCCACAGCCAACATCTGCGCCTGCACCAACATCAATACGGTAATAACATCTGCAAAATCATAGCGTCGATCCATAGCCAACACCTGCACTCGTACCAGCACCAACACGGCAACAGCACCCGCAAAGCCAAAGCCGATCCATAATCAACGCCTGCGCCTATGCAAAGTCAAAACGCCGATCCAGAGCCAACACCTACACCTGCACCAACATCACTACGGCAACAGCGCACGCAAATTCAAAACGCCGATCCAGATCCAGCACCTGCACCTGCATCACCACGGGAATAGCACCCGCAAAACTAAAACTCCGATCCAAAGCGCCTGCAACTGACTGGGGAAATATCTAATTTCCCAACAACGTTAGCTTGGGGTTGTACACTCTTTAGGCCGGGCGCCGTCGGATACACGGCCCCCGGCCTGGGCGGTGGTGTCGCGGTGTCTCGGTCATATTTAGGGGCCAAGTTCATGTGGTGTTTCGGTTACGTTTAGGCGGTGTTTCGGTCATGTTTAGGTGGCGTCTCGGTCCTGGTGCCAGAATTAAAGGGCGGTCTTTCTGAGAACTGATGCAATTATTTTACAATATATGTTCTTGGGACTCGTGTTGTTTACGACAATAAATAATAAGTGTAGTTTGTTTTCAAATCTTTGGAATGTTCCTGGAAAAGATCTTTTTAACGACAGTATCCACTGAGGGTGGTTTTTTGCGTCGGTTGAACGGAGGCTTTTGTCGACGGTGCCCGCTAATTCACCGGTTTTTCTGCACCTGTAGGATCACAGAGCGTTACCTATCTTTGAATGTCGCGTGCGTAAAAAAAGTGGGAGGCGGGCGCAAGGAGACGGGCGCAGCACCCCTCCCCCCCGCAGGGCATGACATAGCTTGGAGTATGAAACAATCGCAAAGCTACAGGAGAGCAATGGTAGTGCTGCGGGTTGGACAAAAAGAACGGGGGGTGCAGGGGGAGGGCGCAAGGCCTCCCCCGCAAGGCGTGATATAGGTCGCCAAGCTAGACGGTCGCGGAGTTGGGGCCAGCGCACCGAATATGGAAAGATAAGTTCAATACCGCCTATATACGTTGATCAATCTCTTTGGAAGAAGTCTTGCGTCGAAGCTCCAACGTGGATAGAAATCTTGAAAAAATTGCGTAGAAATTCTTAAGGTTTGCCCAATGATCTTCGGGGGAATTTCTCTGACATCTCTAAATGATACCGCCAAGAGACACAAAGCGACGAGGAGCAACAGGTCGAGGAGAAAAGAAAGAAAAGGGCGAAACGGTGGACAAGAGGAACGGAGGATAAGACGGAAGGAAAAACAAGAAGAATGCAATGGAGCAGGACAGGTGGAGGAGGGCGAGAAAAGGGGGGGGAAGGAAAGGATAAGGATGAGGAGGAGGAGGCGGAAGAAATGGGGGGAGGAGGAAAAGGAATAGGAAGAAGAATAACAGGAATAGGAAAGGAGGAGGAAGAGGAGGGAGGAAGGAAGAAACATTTATTAATTTTTACGTTTTTTATATTATAAAATATGTCTATCGATGCAAAAAAAGAATATCCTTTAATAAATTTATTAATTTTAAACAATATTTTATAATAATAAAAAGAAATTATCGACGTCAAAATTCGATTCTAATATATATATATATTTTTTTAAATATTTTTAATTATTATATATATAGATTGCGTTTATAAAGCTTTATTGAAAAAATATAGATAAATATACATTTTTTAGGGTTGGAAATGGATTACGAAAGCCAGCCTTCGTAGAAGGCGCTAGACACAATTCCGTGAATAGTTAGGGGGTCTGGGGGGGATGGCCCGAGAAAGGTATACGTTAACTGGGAAGGAGGGTGATTCGAGGGAAGGTTTTTTGAGGTTGTGTTGGAGGCGAGTTTTGAGGGGCGGTGATGTAAGAAATGCCAAATGCATCATTTGCATTATCTGAATGGAAAGGTGGAATTGGTACCTTGCAAGGTATAGAGACCTAGGGTAGCCATAGTACAGCTACTAGGTATAGTACTTTAAATTGCTTTTCCGTTAACCGCTTGAGAACCTCTACAGACGCATAGCAATCCACAGCTTTGAAGTCTCATTCGTGCTTTGAATTTGTATAGGTGTGTAAGAGGTATAGCAACATAGTATTTATACGGACCCAGGGTAGTTATA
>CAXAMN010004914.1:254130-280748 GCA_963970005.1 Durusdinium trenchii | reverse complement strand
ACGCACAGCAATCCATAGCTTTGAAGTCTCATTCGTGCTTTGAACTTATGTAGGTGTATAAGAGGTATAGCAACATAGTATTTATACGGACTCAGGCTAGCTTCAGAAGAGCACTCCGATACTTCACTTACAACACTCCTTGAAGAGCATGAGTCGCTTGCGCATAGCCACCAGAAACAAAGGAGCTTAATCTTACTAGAAATGGAATGAAACACCAGGACCTTCAGAATGACCTCTTTAGAGTCTCCAAGTGATCTCATTCGGGACTAAGTGACCTCATTCTGGGATCTCGGACGGTCACTTTAAAGGTCCTGGTAGACACCAAATAATGTCAATGTGGATAGATTTGGCTACGGCCTAAAACATCGGATTCCATCCAAACCCTCCCCCTATGCAGAGGAAAAATCCGAGCAAAATGACACCGAACCCCTCAATTGCCAGGAAGCGCAGGTTTTTGTTTTGACATGGTTACCTCTGTGTGGGTAGAACAAGACATGAAGCAGATTTGACACGCGGCCGCAAACAGCTACGCGAACTCATTCGCTTGCTTCGACGCGCAGTTGTCGAGAAAGGAAAACATAATAAAATAAGCAAAGAAAATACAAATAAAAAACAGGAAAAAGAAGAAACAAAACAAAACAAGAAAAAAGAAAAACAAAGAAGAAGAAGAAGAAAAAGAAGAAGAAGAAGAAGGAAAAAACAAAGAAGAAGAAGAAGAAGGAAAAACAAAGAAGAAGAAGAAGAAGAAGACAAAGATGAAAACAAAAATAAAGATAAAGACAAAGAAAAAGACAAAGAAAAAGAAAAATACACAGAAAAAGAAATAGAAAAAGACAAAGATAAAGAAACAAAAACAGAAAAAGAAAAAGAACAAGAAAAAGAACAAGAAAAAGAAACGAAAAACAAAAGAAAAATAAAAGAAAAAGAAAAGAACAAGAACAGAAAAAGAAAAAGAAGAAAAAGAAGAAAAATAAGAAAAAGAAGAAAAAGAAGAAAAAGAAAAAGAAGAAGAAAAAGAAGAAAAAGAAAAAGAAGAAGAAAAAGAAAAAGAAGAAGAAAAAGAGAAAAAAAAGAAGAAAAAGAGAAAAAACGAAGAAAAAGAAGCACAATAAGAAAAATAAGAAAAAGACGAAATAGACAAAGATAAAGACAAAGACAAAGAAAAAGAAAAAGACACAGAAAAAGAAAC
The DNA here is from genome assembly GCA_963970005.1 of Durusdinium trenchii. Lineage (NCBI taxonomy): Eukaryota > Dinophyceae > Suessiales > Symbiodiniaceae > Durusdinium > Durusdinium trenchii. The sequence goes on along the minus strand of CAXAMN010004914.1, from coordinate 279,559 downwards.
AGAAAAAGACAAAGATAAAGAAACAGAAAAAGAAAAAGAACAAGAAAAAGACCAAGAAAAAGAAAAAAGAAAAGAAAAAGAAAAGAAAAAGAAAAAGAAACAGAAAAAGACAAAGACAAAGATAAAGACAAAGACAAAGAAAAATACAAAGACAAAGACAAAGAAAAAGAAACAGAAACAGAAACAAAACAGAAACAGAAAAAGAACAAGAAAAAGAAAAAGAACAAGAAAAAGAACAGGAAAACTAAGAATTTGAAAGAAAGAAGAAATCGATAGATATTTTTGTATAAGGCTGGCATTAGATTTACGATAACACCGCATTAAACGATTATTTTTTTTAAATCTGCTTATCTAATACCTAAATATTTTGAGTTAGCTTTTACGTCTTTTTTTGTATCGTTTTGAACATTTCTGAGAATTGGAAATAACTATAGAAATCTAGTAGCAACAATAATAGCAACAATAATAATAGCTCCAACAACTCAATAGGCCTCTGAAAAAATACGTGCTAGACACGTCTTACAATTTTTGCAATTGACATGCCTTTTGAATATCCTTGTCGTTTCCATTGTTGGTCCAGACCTGGTTGACCAAATTGCGGATTATTTGCGCAACTTCTGGGTTATTGCGTATGCTCATGGACTGTGTTGTAAACCGATGGGACGATATCGCGTCGCCACCAGCTGGGTCAGGCTATTTCCACAAAATTGATCCACTAGTTGATGACGCCCGAAACTCTGTGGTGTCCGGAATGAGATGTCGAATCTCCATGGGATCGAGATTTATTGGTCGTTTGGGATCTACTCCTTGGGCATAGGTTTCATGGTCGCAAATTTATGAATGAGGTTGGTTTGCGCCGACAACTATATGATGCGTTGGAGGATTTCGTACAGCGGTGTGGAACTCAAAGGATCCTGCTTCGTGGGTTTGAAATATTTGGAGTTATGGTTCTATCCAAAATAATTCCAAGGATTCGATCTCATGAACATCTATCGTCGAATATATCGAGCTTGAATAATGATATATATGTCAAAAAATTATCCATCAAGGTGCGAAATAGGACCTCTTTCACGGATTTATTAAATTTCAATATATATCATTAAATAGTTATTAATAATCGAATTATTTAGTATCTTCGTATATTATCCCTATTCATTAAAAAATCAAATGAATATTTTCAATAATCATATTAATAACTATAAGCAAATATATACAAAATCCTTAGTAAATAAATACCGAATCAATTATTTTCATGATTTTTTCGAAGACAACAATATATAACAATTTATTTATTACTAAATAAACAATATTGATTATATATATAATATAATCATTCGTCCCTTATATCAAATAATATTTTCATTGCATATAATATATTATATTCCCTAAAGGAATTATAACATAAATAAATCATTTTTCAAAATCCTAAATAGAAATATTTAAGGACAATGGGGACGAAAATGAGGGAAATCAACAACGCAACACTTTTGTTCCACGAACGCCAAAATATTATTAGATTATTAATTAAATCAATCGAACACTAAAAACAATTATCGTCTTTTATATTTTCATTCACTTCCAACCTGAGTAAGGTCAGGCCCGTGTTGGGCAGCACAGCTAAGCTGCGGGTGCTTCAGAGAGCATCTAGCCACAATCACGAAGCATGCAAAAGCGAAAAGGTCGAAGGCTCTAGCAGCCTAACTGGAAAAGGCCGTAGCCAGCAAGTCGGACAGGTCGACGGTCTATTCTGCTTCAATGGGCCTCCGTTACCAAAGATTTAAGTCCTTCTGTGGGACCAACCATATCAAGTAGGCAGAGCGGCGGACTGGATCAACGACCGGGCACCTGACTGCCGATCTGCCATCGTCTGTCATCCACGAGCTTCCCGAGCTGAGGAAAAGACATTGGTAGTGGCCGCTGTCAGGATCTTGTTCAAAGTGACAAACGATGGCCACCACTCGATACTGTGTCCACCTGACATCCAGGCCGATGCTATTGTTGAAGATCGGTATGTGGACCTCAGATCGAGAGAAGTCCAACGGGGTGTCTCGCTTCATGGCAAATGCAGGAAATCTTTCGAGTTGCAACACTACGCATGAATGGGCATGTATGCAGGCATTCGTGTATGGATCCTGGCAACGTTTCTCTTTTCGTCCGGCATGCGAAGGAGCAAGGGTGCAAATAGAGCACCACGGTCTTCAACGGAATTGGCCAATCGGGTTTGCCAGCCATTGGATTCTTGTCCCCAAGAATGGCCACTGAGGTGTTGACCTCGAAGCCAGCTCAAAAATTCTGCGGCATCCTGCTGATCATCAGGTAGGTGTTTATTGAAGCAAGGTTGCAACAGTGTCTGAAAAGGAGCGGAAACAGAAAGATCCACACCATCGGAGGTGTCGAGCAGCTCAAATAGAGGTTTCCTCCATTGACCCCAAAGCTCTGGATCAAACCCCTCATAGGCCAAAGTGGCCCACAATTGCCCCAACAATGCTGCATTGATGTAGCAATCATTGGATGAATTATGTAGTTTGATTCGAAGCAACTGGTGCATCAGCGTCGCACACGGTGGGCGATTGCTGTAGCAAGCGGGGATCTTTGCAGGCCGGCTGGCCTCAGCCGAAGCAAAATCAATTGACAGATCCCGTTTCCGCTCAAAAGGTTGAGGATCTCGTACAGCTGTGTCGATGCGGTGCTGCGGAGGCTGAGATCGAGGCGCCACGGGATCGTCCCCTGAGAGTCGTCTGGGAGCTGATCTCTATTCATGGACTTGAGGGCGGAGAAGCATTAGATCAGGTCTCCCTGACTTGCCAGCTGGGATAGCTGGATGGTGATCTCCTGAATTTTCTCGTGCGGTAGTGGCTGTTGTTTTGTAAGTCGTAGGCATTTGGCCGCCGAGTCCCATGACAGGTAATTCCAGGCATTCTCTGGAGTCAGGATGCCCTTCTGTCTGAGAGCTTGCACCAGGGGATCGTCCTGGTTGTCGTACTTCAGCTTCGTCAATCTTTGGATCAGGAGTTCGACCACTTTGAGGAAATTGACCTGGCGGAGAGAGCAGGTGACTCCTGTATTTTATCTTTGATGATGCCATTCCTTGGCTGCTAGGATCATATCCGGGAGGATCGAACCTTTGTCGGCCTGGAGAAACAATAAGAAGCTGCGGTCCAAGGCCATCTGATTGAGCATATCCTCTTGGCGCAAGGTCAGCTTGGCCAACATCATCAAGAGCTCTGAATCCCCTTCGTGCCTCGAAGAGGTGGTTGAGGAGTCTGATCGGTGGTTCGATCTGCCTTTCCCAACTGCTTTGCCTTGCGATGATTCCACCTCTGTACGAGGGCACTTGAGATGAGCCTGACATGTATCCAGAAGGTCGGCAAATGACATGTCGTCCATCGACATATTGTCCTCCATGATCGAAAGCGGCTGGTGACAGGACAAAATCTCTGGCCAGGGCATGCTCGAATTCAAGGATTGCTATACAAAACCAACTGACTTGATCATGTGGGTCTGTGTCCAAGTCTATCGTGCGAGGATCCCACCAAGAGTCAGGACTATCTGAGTTCCAGGCCCAATGCAAGGGGAGCGATTCCACAATCCAACGAATAATGTAGGGCGCTGTGCCCATGTGCAATGCAACCTGAGGCAAGTCCGGAAAGTGAATTGTCCACCGCATGATAAACGTGTACCAAAGCAGGCGGCTTCAGGTCGAAATTGGATGCATTTATCGATTGGTTCATGCACATGATGCCTCAAGGCCATGGTCGAATGGCTATCAGTTCCGAGCAGGAGGCCGCAGGTCCAAGTCTGATGGATGCCCTGAGTCGGCAGCGGAGGCGGGTCATGTTGCAGGCTTTAGGATGGGACAATGTCGACCTTGGGACCATAATATGCATCCCTAACCCAATTGATCAAAAGGACCGGGCATGTGCCTCTGTAAAAATGATTCTTTAGGGCGAAAGCCCTGGTGAAGCTGGCTTTACAATGCATACAGCTTAAATGTCCAGGAAATATATCCAGGTTTGGTCGAAAGGGAAATAAGCTGGGTTTGTCAATTTGATATACGTTACGAAGATGGCTAACAACAACTTTACGTCCCAGGTGCTCAAAACACAACGGACATTCATACTCTTGAATAGGAACCGGAATCTCGGTCGTCGTGGCACGAAATCGATGGGCAATGATATCAACACCAATAGGACGACCTCTCTTGGCAGATGGAAGATCTATATCAGATATAATATGAAATGAATATTTTCAATAATCGCATTAATTAATAAGAAAAAAATCTAACAAAAATTCCTTAATAAATAAATATCCAATCAATTAATTTCATTATTTGTTTTTCGAACACAACAATATATAATAACTTATTTATCATTAAATAAATAAATATTAATCATAAATATAATATAATCATTCGTCCCTTATATTAAATAATATTTTCATTGCATATAATATATTATATTCCCTAAAGGAATTAACATATAAATATAGTAATTTTCAAAATCCTAAATAGAAATATTTAAAGACAATAAAGATGAAAACAAAGCAAAACAATAATACAACATTTTTATTCCGTAAACGCAAAATATTATTAAATTATTAATTAAATCAATCGAATACTAAAAATAATTATTCTATTTTCTAGGCATTTAAAATATTTACTTTCAAAGACGAAGGAAAAATCGAATAATTTCTTTTAATTTCAATTTTGCGAAGGAAGACATTATAAAATAATAAAATCAAAAATGAGAGGTATTAAAAAATCAAGAAAAATGTAAAAAACGATAATAATATAATATTTTTATACCCAATATTATTGGCCAAATCAACCGAATACAAAAAAAATTGCGATTTTCATATTAAATTTTCTAAATATTTAATATATTTTCTTATAAAGACGAAAAATAAATTCGAATAACCTCTTTCAATTCATTTTACAAAGAGGCCCACCCCGCACTTTAGACGTTTTAATTTATAATTAAAATATCAATTCCTTTACGAAAAAATAAAATTATTAAACAATAAAAATAAAAAATCAACAAAACTTATTCTTTTAAGTATTTTTTTTATATCAATTCATTAAACCTTACAATTTTAAACCTCACTATATATCGTAAATAACAACGTCCGCTAAACTCCTTCTAAACGCGTTTTCGTAATTATTAAAACAAACAATAAAAAAACACATTCCTCTTTAATCAATATAAATAATTTTCTTTAATTCATTAATTAATATAAATTAAATACAATAATTATTAATTCAATCACAAAAAAATATATAAGAATACTAATACTATTTCAATTAATAGAATCAATATATCAATTAATAAACATATTATTAATCAATAATTTATTTAATATATAATTTAAAATTAATTAAAATATACATTTAAAATATACAAAATTAATTTCTATATAAATAACATGATTAAATATATTACATTATATTACCCATAAATATAAATCAATAATGGTAGATCCCAACATACCAATTCTATAACGGTAATTAAATTTAATTATATTAATTTTATTTAGCTCTAATTACTATTTTCCTTTTGCGGAGATCCTTGGACGACGATTATTACATCTGTTTATACCGATATATTTTGATAATTCTTTTTTGACGGACCTTGCGATGAATGGCATTTCTTCATGTTGCTCCTGCAAAAAGCACCTTGCAACAAGATTGAACATCCATGCGTACGAGCCCACGTGGGCTGCCAGAAAGGACAGGGTAAGGTCAAATTCAGATTCCTTTGCGAATTGATTAGCTACTCAATTCCGGAAAACAACGAAGAGGGATGATATGCTTCTCGTATTTGGATATGGCTTCACGTAAGTGGATAATAAGACCTTGCCCCTGGGAGCACGGATCCGGACCCTATTGGATGGCATCCCCATGGGCATTCGCAACTCTCTACGATGCTTGGCCCCGAAGCACTTTGAGGATCATAACCTAGGAGCTGGGGCGAGCCGAGAGGTGTCAGATTGCTACCTCGAGCTGCATTGTCGATGATGCGTTACTTGCCAGAGGCTTAGGTGATGACGCAATAAAAATCCCTATGGTGGTCCTTAAGGGGTTGCTCCGTGTCGTCCTTGCCCGATTTAATTGCCCGATTTAAAAATACCCAGAATTATCTAATTATACCCAACCCACCCTTCGAGGACTTCGTCCAAGGAAATAAATCGCTTCCTAAAACGGGAAAATGCCGTAGTTGGGTACAAAGCCAACTACAAATAGGCCAACAAATAAAACATGCAAATAAATAACATCAACCCATTAAAAAGAATAAACAAATAATGCAATAAAGAACTGCACGACCAGCGGCCAACAACTACCAAAGGTGTTTAGTCGTCTCCAACCACGCTATTATAGAAAACAAAAAACATCTATGTAAACCGCGATATCCACACCTAACGCGGCAACAAAGGCATAAAAAGCAACATCATACGCACCAACACGTTTCAAAAATTGTAACTAACAAGCTAAACAACGCAATCCAAGGCTTCCATACCCAATGCATCATTAAAACAATAATATTACTATAAATAGTAGAAAACAACAAAAATTGAATATACTTATTTGTAAATAACATATCATTCTATATATATAAATAAAAGACATATATATATATTAACTTAAATAAATTCAATCGATCAAGTCATGAATAGATACATAATTTTGAATTTACGATTGAATTTGCATATTTATATCGATATGATATAGAACTTCTGAATATATTATGCACCTTTGAATGTGATGAACTTATTAATCTACAGTAATTATATCCTTTCCTCTCCCTTCCCCATTCATTTCCCTATTCCCCTTCCTTATTGCCTCCCTGCCATCCCTGCCTTGCGCCCTGTTTACCACTACGAAAGGTTCCGCCTGGAGGGGTAATGTCGCCTCCACAACGAATGCAGCCGTTCTTGATGCCTTTGACACGGACATGCATGATGATCCTTCCAAACGATGAATAGTGCTGAGGCTCAGCAATCCCTTGACCTTGTGCCATTGTCACTCAGGGGTGCGGTCACCCCAGGGTTTTGAACGCTGTTCAGAGCCCAGCTGGGAACCTTTCTGCCCCATTGAGCCTCTTGATCACCAACATTGCTCCAATTTTGATCTGCTTCGATCCGGACAAAGCCAAAGAGAGCTAAACCTCCGTGACTTGTGTCATGTGGCAATGCTAGTCAAGCCAGACTCCTAAGTGTGCGCGATTGTACTTTTGTTTGTCACGTCACGCGCTGGTACTTTTGTTGCTTCTTGATCTTGCATTGGTGGTCTGTTTCTTTACTCGAAGCCTGATTCTTGGTGGACATGGTGCAAGTAAAAACAATACTTTTTGGCTGAGGGTTTGCTAGTGGGGGTTGTCAGCTCGGTTTATTGATAATCGTTTGCTCTGGCAAGCGTCTTGTAACACCTAACGTGCATAAACAAGTACAACATTTTCAAACAAACAACATATGTACATGCCTGCATGCATGCATGCATGCATATACAGGCCTGTAGTATTTTCCACAGCGTCGGTGCAGTTGTTGCTGGTTCTCACTGTATGCTTATTAATGCTGAAATATGGTCTGCTTGGTGAATTTGACATTCTGCATTATTTATCAGTTAGTAGTTTAGACAATGATTGCCTTTTGCGTCATCCGTCCCAACCTAGCGTAGAATACTCAAATGTTTCGACTTTGACAATTCGTAACCAACCGGAAAGTGAGCATGTATTTCAGCGGCGCACCGTACTCCTCAGCATGCCTCTCTCTTGCATTCAGAGCCTCCCACCTGCGGATCTCACAACTTCTTCGAACGCAACCAAATATGCCTCTGGCCTCACGTGCTCAGCCGCTGCTCTTTCTCTCCTCAGGGAGCTGTTTGCAAGCTAGTCATCTTTTCGCTGATTGCTTGGTGTCGGGCTCTTCTTGCGCGGTTTGTCTAGTGGGTGGCTTTACATCCCGCGGGGCTGGCACCTTGCACACACTTTGTCCTTCTCCCGGGCGGACGAGTGAAAGAACTAGGTTCGGAACGAGGTTCTCAATCTTCAGCAGCCTCAGATTCGAAACAGGCGTGGAGCAGCCGGGCTTGGCAGCTTCCAACATGAGGCGAGCGTCTTCCTTTCATCCCCCAAATCAACTTCGTATCTGCCAGCCTTTCCAAGCAACACTCTGCCACAAGCTCCAGCACCAGCCTTTCAGAACTACATGCCTCCTTGTTGAAGCTGATGCACCTCCGTAGTCCGGAACATGTCTCAAGTCGTGCAATGTGTAAGTGCAGGAAGCCCAGAAACTCAACTCGGCCAGCCTTCCTTTCCTTCCATTTAATTCCTCCCCAGCATTGAGCCACTGGTCAAAAACAAATTTTTCGCTTTACCGCAGCCTTCGTCTTGAGGTTCTGGAGGAAAACCACTGCACCTGAAGTGGCACTTTCTCGTCTCTCAAGCCTCTACATTCTTTTGCTACACTTGACGGCAACCGTGCTCAAATGGTTGCCCCTGGCCTGGATGGAAGCCCTTTTCCCAGCTGGTGTGAGTCCTTGTCAGGCGATTCAACAGCATTTTCATCTTTTGGGTTCCGCTGCATTCTTCTCTGCTAGGCATTGCTTGGGGATGAGGCCCCAGGGGGCGTCCAACTGGCTTTCCGTCAGTTTGTGCAGATGTGGAGTTGCTTGCCGCATACCTTGCCAGCACGTGAAGGCATCAAAGTCAGCATGCCTGCTCAACATGCTTCTGGTGTGCGCTTTGACTAAGGGAAGCTGCTCGACACGCGCGGCTTCCCATTCCATATCGACATCCTGGAAAGGCACAGAGTCGCAAACTCGCAAACCCTTGCACTTGACTCACTTTCCACTTCGTGCCTGAGAGGCATGCAAATTGCTTTCTCTGATGGCCTTTTTCTCACCATTGACCTCAGGAAGAAATTACAAAGGTGTTTGACGCACACCCGACGAAACCGCAGCGCGTACAAATTCAACTGTCCAGCGCCCACTTTCGGAGTCCTTAACGATTAGCCTGAAACAGCCACAGAAGCTAAACCATGCTAAAAACATGGTCCGAGTGAACAAAACGCGAAACACCACGGCCTGCAAACTTGTCCGTTGAAGTGGTCTGCACTTTGCCTGGTACTTTCATGTTCCGAACCCCGAGGAAACATTTGAACACAAAACATCAAAGCATTCTCCGGTGGACTGAGCTTGCTGCAATCCATGGATCTTTGCCTTGTCTGCGATTAAGAGCGCAAAGTTCGGAATCCGGCGTGCAAAAGGCCCTGCTGGGTGACATTGGGTCAAAATTAGGATCCCGCTGCCCGGTTCTTGAGCAAATCGTTGGCGTGAGCAGCTTCATACTCCTTGGGCATCGGGGGGAAACAAAGGATGCCTTTTCCACATTAAGCAAAGGCAGTTGTGCACTCCTTTCGCATCTTCATTGATGGATCCAGTTCCTCAAGTCCTCCCTTGGCTCTTATCCTGACAACTGTTCCGCAAGAGATGCTCACTGGATTGAGTGCACAGTGCCTTGTCTGGACCTTCGCCATTATGAGAAGCCTTGAGTTGTAGCACCCGCGGCATACTTTCTTCATGTAGGCACACCTGAGCCCCAATTCTCAAGAGGCGAAGCAACACAAGACAGGTTCGAGGAATTTTAAAGTTGCAGACTGCTGAGTCGTCATCACTTCAGGCGCTCCCGTCGAGTCTGCCAAATATCGCCACTCAGCCTGTGCTTATGATGTGGCACAGCAGTGGGACTACAACAGGTGGCATCTAGATTCTAGATGGCCTCTGTGCAGGGTGGGTCGAGTTCCCACCTCGAAGCAATTGCAACCTATGATAGGCATTGAAAGGCTGATTAGGGCCATCAATCTGTAAAGGCATAAACACTTAAAGCACCTCGAAGAAAGGTTTCGAGTCGCATGACCAGCCAAGCAAACCCGAGACATGCAAGAGGAATGTAGGTGATATCATTAGCTGGGCACCCTTAGACATCATGACATCAAACATCACAACGACGGCACGGCAGCTAGTGGCTTTTGTCGCTTTGTCAGTCAATTGCAACTTTTCTGTCGCACTTTCTTGAGGATATGTTTCTAGGTTGGCAGGGGTACGATCGCAGCAGGACTGGACGTACTTTGAGGCCTAAGGATGCTTGTCTGGCCTGAGCGGGTCCCATTTCCATTCTGTCCCGCTTGGGTCCTTGGACAGGGATATGGCATGGGAAAAAGGGTCAGACTTTGCCAAGTGAAGCTACAAACCTGCCTCGCCACAAGCTGGACAGGGCATAACTCTGTGACACCCGGTCAAGCATTCAAAGCAACAGGTGCTTTTTCAAGACTATGTGACTGCATAGAAAAAGTATACATTGCCTTGTTGGACGAGTCTCTTGACCATGCCTGTCTAGAGTCTAGAATTTTCAATCAACGCGTCAATGTGGTCAAGGTTTGCGGCCAAATAGAACCTAAACGACCGCGTGCCTATCATGCCAAATGGCACATGTGCGGCCAAATGCAAAAACATCTTCTTGCATTTAGGAAGGTCACATCCTATTTTTTCTGATTTGTGCAGGACTTGGCTGAAAGCATGGTCCGGAATTATTGTGTTAGCCACTTGGCCTTCACAAACTACACTGCCGAGTGCAAACGTGTTCAAAATTGAATTCGGAGCAAGACCCCACCAGGATCCTTGGGAGGTTGCCGCTAGAGACGCTTGCCATCTGGGATGCGCTGCAACGGCGAAGGCTTCAAAGTTTGTAACATGCTCGACAAACTCCCTCCCTCAAGCAGCAAACGCTGCTCTGTCTAAACTGCACTGAATTGTGAACATGAGAAACAGGACCTACAGATCTTTGAGATCTGAACATCTAATTGGAGATTCTTGAGCCTTTTCAGGATCAGGACTTTACGTATGGCACTCTCCGTGCATGAACGGGCGGCTTTGCCGGTTGCTGCACGCTGCAAACACATGTCGCTTCAAAGGCTGCGCATGTGCAAATTGAGGAATGGTCTGGGGTGTTAAATTATGGAGCACGGTCATCGGTCAAGAAGTCCCAAAGCTGGCTTTCGCCTAACACAAACCGAACTGGACTCCAGACTGCCACTGGAAGTCTCTTTAAGGCCCACGCAATCCGGCCGAAACCTTCCTGAGAGTACTTCTTGCGGATGGCCTGCAGGTTGCTCCTGTGCAGGCGCTCCACAATGTCACAAGCTCTCTTCGATCGGCAGTCGGCATAAGACCCCTCCTTCCGACTGACTCAAGGATTCCGCACAACTCTCGAGCACAAGCCTGGACATGTCTGAGCTTCACCGAATCCACTTGAGAATGAGTCGGGGCTTCCGGACTTCCGGTGACCTATTTTCCACTCCGCCTTAATTTCCGCCTCTGAATGTTTGCTGAATTGTGCCATGGACCTCAGGTTCGCTCGAAAATCTGGGCAGAACCTTCTGACTGCAACCTGTCAGTGTCCTGACATAGATTGGGCCCCGACTGTGGCCATGTCGGCAATTTCAGAAGCTTGTTGCCTCGTTGTTCAAATTCTGACTTTGCGCTTGTGCATTTGGGCATGTTTTTGCACCAAATGAATGAACCAATGTACCGGAACACCTGGTGCGACTAAGTGCAGCTCTCAGAAGTGCTGCAGCTGCTGCAATGTGAGACGGCCTGAGGTTCACATGCACGCGACTGTGTGCTACATTGCAAGCGCCGTGAAAACTCAAGAACCAGCACATGCACATGCTGAGCTCATCTCGTATACTGTAGCATTTGTACTTCGAGAAGGGAAAGCTCTGCCAAATAGTGCATCAAATGTGATTGCTCCTGTTTCGATGGCTTTGCTGAGAAGGGTTGATTCACGTTGATTGATTCATTTATTTTTGGGGCACATTCTCAGGCCTCTGGGCAATGGTTGGCCCGAACAAATCTATCGAGGAAATGTGCTGCAGTAGGGCCTAGAATCGAATCGCCAACGTCAACAAAGAATTGTGCATTCCCCTTCTGACCAGCTTGGCCGCGGACCGCACAGCTCAAAGTTCAGAGTCCGAAGCATTGCAACCTCTGTTGCACAATCACTAGCTTGAACAACTGGAGGCAGCTCGGCGGCCTCCATATTCAAGATGTCATCTTTTGTGTAGGCGTTGTCCGTGATATAAACAAAATCTTTGACCTCTGGCGGGTAGATCTCCTGACAGCAAGCCCCACAAGTTGTGTTGATAGCACACTGTTGGATGGTCTTGGCTCCTCAAACTTTGCAGCGATGAACATGGCCGCAACCCCGCAAAGCTGAAGGCGCTTTCGTGCAACTTGCCTGGCGTGCCACATAGCTTGCCATCTATGCACCGTGGCTGTGAAAAGTGGCAAAGTGATGCCTGAGGGAGAGGTATCTGTCGATGAGGCTCACAGCCATAAACAGGGTCTCCCTTCTCAGCCGGTACTTCATGTGGACCTGGAAAAGAACGCTGGCCAAGAATGTTCATGGGATAAAGACTTTGTCAACTTGTGCCTCGACAAGCCAATCAACAAGAATGGCCCTCATCTTTGCATTGATCTCCCGCTGCTCTGTCAAGTAGTGTGGCCTTGGTTGATTGTGGTGCCCTATCACTGCTGCAGCTGGTGCCTGCAACAACAAACTCTGAGGCACCTGCCAAGGTAGCGTACCGGTGCACATTTTTGGTGTTTCCCTCTTTCTCTCTCTATCGTGCTTGCTCAGTGTGAGACCTGGGCTGAAAGGCACCTTCAATGGATGCCATATGGGCGTAGATGTCTTTGACATACTCTGTCACATGTTGAGGGTCCTACAAAAAACGAGCAAGTTGCAACATCAATGCTTGGCTTACATGATGAACTCGAGCAAAAGAATAGAAACAACTGACTACTGGAAGCAGTTCGCATCCTCCATCTGCATGGGGTCACCTTCAATTGCTACATCCTCGCAAATGAACGGCGAGTAACTAACTCTCAAAAGCAACATTCCTGAACACATTCAATGTGAAAGTTGCAACAGAAAACGGACACAAAAAGCTGTCCATGAAATCACCGCAGGCTGGACGAATGAAGCGAGCATGTTCCCTCGTATGTGCCTAGGCCACAAACGCTTGCCAACATCTAAGTAGTTTGGTCTTCACCGACAATGTCTGACAAATGATCCCCAACAAACTTCCACTTGCAATTGCCAGCTATCCATCCTTTGACTGATGCACATGAGCCCACGTTTGCATGATGGAACTTGATAAGCCAGCAGGCCAAAGTTGGACTTCCAAGAACGGCAATACTTAGCCGACTAGCAGGAGACCTATCATTGGCATGGCTCAAATACAAGTTGCATTGGCCAAATCATAACTTAACAAGTTTACATCAAGTCGCACTGAACTACGGCCTCCGACTACATCTGGCCTAGAATTCCCATGAATTCACGAAATCGCCCAGAAGCCCCATTGAGGCCCTTTGTCAATTCCCCTCTGGTCATGATAGCCTATTTCCTGTGACAAGGCTGTAACGTACCGCCTAGCGGTCCAAGCGGCAAATGAAGGAAGGCTTGGCTTCTCAGATCCCAAGACTTTGACACCTGTCTCTGTCTCTCTAATCGTGCCCCTCTCCCTCTCTTTCTCTCTCCCCCATGTGCAACAAGGCAAGGCCCAGTCCAGCAGTAGTGAGTGGCCCAGTGTTGGTGATATCTCCAAGCACTCCGTTGCGCCGTGGCTGACGCACCTGCAATTCACAAATTGAAGATGCCAAAATCTAGCTATATAACTCATCCTGTTTTGTATACTCTCTTCTGGACGGCGCCGGCACTCTTATGAGCTGGTGTGACATTGTTCAGGCCTGTGGCTGCATGGGCATAGGCAGCAGGTTCAGATGTGCCGACTTAGTGCAAGAATCTAACCAAGGCACTGGTGGTCATGCGGCTAAATGTGCTTAGTTGCCGTAAGCATCAGCTTAGTGCCAGGCTCGAATATGATTGTGGTCGGGAACAGATCGCATCATCCGAGAATCGACCTTGCAAGTCAGGGCAAGTCAGACTGAACAAAGCTATGGAAGACTCCATTGCAGGAGAACATAGCAAAGCACTGCAAAGTAAGAGTCAATTGTCCATCAACCGAGACAAGCACAAGCGCCACGAGTGCAAGCTCTCTTGATTTGGCTGCGGTTCGGCCGCAGGCTTAAGGATGTTGAACATGTAACATGCATGTGCTCATGCGCTCATGTGCACAGACTTGCAAACGCTTGGCCACACATTCATGCAAATTCACTAGACTTATATATATATATAATTCCATGTCTTTTTCCAGCCGTCTCATCTAGTGCAAGTTGCCTCTTGCTTTGTACAATAATCGCAGCATGCCAAAACAGAACAAACAAATACAACAAAATATGACAGTCGTTGGATGTCGTTGGCAACGCAACCCCCAATCATTTACAGTGATGTGTTGCGTCCAGGGCTCCCCAAGCTATTGATCAAATTAGCATGCTGCTTCGGAGACTGGTCAAAGGCACATATTCACTTGATCTTCAAGCTGACGCCTTTGTAGGAAAGAGTCGACATAAAGAAAAGCCGGACTCGTGTCTGTTTTGCAGTTTTGCGCACTGGAAAAACATGCCTTGCCTATACAATGCTTCCACAAAATGTAGGCCAATTTGACCATTCATGACCGTCCTCTCATCAAGTTAAACTTGACCCGGCCTAGCTGCTTTAGTTCGCCTGAACTGGCGTGGCTGGATCTTGGTGTGGCATCTTGGGCAGGTCGGGCGCAGAAAGCACCGCCTGTAGCGGTTCCGCTGCCGTTCTGTCTATGCCATTTTCACCGTGATCTTGCACTTGCCTCTCTGGCACATGTGGCTGGTTTGCTTGCTGCTGCGACTGCTGTTGCAGCTGCTCCTGCGGCGAGCTCAGCATCTCTACCTTTTGCGCCTCTTGCAGTCCGCGTTGCTCTAGCTGCTCATTGAGCGGCTGGTGCTCTTGCATCTGGGTGCCTGATTGAGAATGCTGCGCCATGGCGCTGTGCATATCCTGACTCTGCTGCAATATCGGAGGTGCAGTACTTGTTGAAGGTTGCTGTTGCTGCAGAAAGTCCTGCGTGGGTTGTGGCGGTTGAGCGTGTTGGGCTTGAGGTTCTTGTGTCGCTTGGCTTTGGGGGCTTTGAGCTTGGAATTGTTGCTGTGGTTCTTGAATTTGTTGTTGCGGATGAGTGAGTTGTTGGGACATTTGCTGAGTCTGGTGTTGCTGCCACTGCAACTGTGGATCGCATTGCTGAAGCGGCACTTGTTGCTGACAATACTGCTGCTGGTCCAATTGCTGCTGGAATTGGGGCTGGCCCATTTGCTGCAGTTGCGGCTGCATTTGCATCTGAGACTGCATCTGCATCTGTGGCTGCATCTGCATCTGGGGCTGCATCTGCATCTGAGGCTGCATCTGCATCTGAGGCTGCATCTGCATCTGGGGCTGCATCTGCATCTGGTTCTGCATCTGCATCTGAGGCTGCATCTGCATTTGAGGCTGCATCTGCATCTGGGGCTGCATCTGCATTTGAGGCTGCATCTGCATCTGGGGCTGCATCTGCATCTGGGGCTGCATCTGCATTTGCTGCTGCAGCTGCATCTCAGGCTGCTGCATCTGCATCTGGGGCTGCATCTGCATGTGAGGCTGCATCTGCATCTGCATCTGAGGCTGCATCTGCAACTGGGGCTGCATCTGCATTTGCATCTGCATTTGCATCTGTGGCTGCATTTGCATCTGCATCTGGGGGTGCACTTGCATCATTTGCGGCTGCATTTGTCCTGCCCGGCTGAAAGTAAGGCAGCTGGACACCACCCCCGTACATTCACAACTGCATACAGGATGCTGAGGTGGACACCATATGGATTGAACCTCATGTCCGCCGCGTAAAGTCCTTGCTGTGGCCTGGGCGAAAGAATAATATGCAGTAGCACTGCAGTGGGCAAAATAGCCACTTGCCGCAAATGATCATTGACAACACAAGGTGGTGATTAGGGCACACACCCATAGCCGCCTCTGCCCTTGGTCATTTGGACATATGCGGATTTTCAATCGATGACAGGAGCGTTTTGGACCCTTTACTGTAGGTTCATTGGACTCTTTGAAGTGTCAAGTAACACTGCAATTGCGTCTCAATGTTGTAAGATCTGCGATTCCAGGTGTTGAACGGGCTGGCTCTTGGAGAACATTACCACCACAGATTGGCTCATGCCTAAGTGCTCAGTGGGCGAAGGACTAGTGACTAATGTAGAGGATTTGTTGTGGAATCTCTGTTTTGAGTTTCTCCCTCTCTCTCCTTCTCTCCACGCCTTGGGGGATGTTGCCATTCATGTTGCTGACTAGCCATTGGGCGACGCTTGGATCTGCCATCCTTGCAGGAACTGTAAACCAGAATTATTCTCTGAAATCGGATGGTAGCACAATCACAACTTGGTCCTCACTAGCGCTGCCCTGTCGCCTTTTCCATTGTCAGGCAGCACCTGCATCATCAGTGCTTGGATGACGTGCCTCTCTGTGCAACTGAGCAGCCTTCAACTGCTTGACAATTCCATACTGGCCAAACACGGTGTAGAGCAATTCCTCCGTGATGTCCTTAAATGTGGGTGTGCGTACTCCGGCCCAATGCACTTGCCGCTAGCTAGCACACTCAAGATGACCTTTCGAGGACCAGTCCAGAGGGAGTCCGCCTACAAACAAGTTGTTGGCCATGTCCATGCCTCCGCCTCGATGGACATTGAAACAAACCTTCGACTCACATTTCACTCTGCTCGTGCGACCTTGCCGGGCTTGACCATCTGGCCTTGGCTCTGGCCGGACCACATGAGAAAATTGGGACAAGTGCTGGGCCAAAATTCTGAGGCAATTGCAAGGGTCCTATTGCGCCAGAACACTTTGTGCATTCCCATTTCCTGGAATGTCGGCCGCTGCCGAAACGGCCAGGAAACTGCCAAGGGCATGCGTTCAAGCGGCACTCGTTGAGCATTGAACCGGGCCTCCGCTGCACCAGCATCAATGCTTTCACAGCGATTCGATATGAGTACAGCAGTTGAAAACCCAGCTTTGATTCAAGTTTGAAGTGCCTGCAGTATGTCGCTGTATCAGTATAGTGCACACAATGCAATGCCAAAACGCACTTTAGCATGATTTCGCATCCTTAAAAACGCAATGCCATGCAGGTTCCCTCTGCTGCGGCCTCAAAAACCACCGCGGCACCCAGTTCCAGGTCCCTGCCTGAAACTTCTGCTTTGTAGGAAAGCCAAAACAAGCCAAACACATGAGGCAGCAAAGGGCAGTCTTGTATGATTTGTGATTCAAACGTGGCAGCTTGTCCATCCACCAGCTGGTTTCGGTGGACGAACCTGGGTTCGCCAGCAAAGTGAAGCCCAGGTGGCACAAGGACACAAATGAGTTTGAGACACTTCAGTCCCATCGTCAGCGATGAGGAATCCAAACCCCTTTTCCTCTTTCCATGCTTTGACCTTCGCCATGGGAGCTAATGTTTCACCATAATGTGCTCTGTCCGTTGAAATGTGGTGCCATTTTGGCGTCCAGTCCTTGCCCTGAAGCTCTACGTTGGGCTGAATCGTCGAGCCTGTAGCTGCAAACATATCACGGACGACTTATAACGATAAGCTCATCACGCAAAACTGACACCAGCCTTCTGCGTTTGCGTCCGCAAATGGTGCTTGAGGTGGAGGCGGCGGATTTATCAAGGGAGGCCTGCAATTCACAAAAAGACACAAAGACATTGAACGTGATATGGCACATATTGGCACATTGAACTTGGTATTGTTCTTAAAACATTGTCATCCCTTTTTGGTCTTGTCCCTGAATCCCTGGACCTTGTCTCTTCGGCTCCTGAAGGGTCCCCACTTTGGTGACCTCCGGGCTCCATGGATTCCATTGTCCAGTCTCCCAGCTCGGTTGGTACTATTGGTTTTGGCCTTGCGGCGCGCTGCTGCGTGACTTTCCCATTGAACATGTGCAGTGTACGGTATGTTTGAATTTGTTGCGCGGCAATCCAACACCTGGTACACTCGGTTTGTCTTTTTGTTGTCTGCATGTGTCGGATTTTGCATTCCTGAAGTTGGCCAAACAATCTTTTCAGCATGTCCAACATGCAAGCACCAAATCAATCTTGAGCCAAAGAACATGCCCATTGGTTTCGGAGGTGTGACGAAAATAATCTCGCAATTGCACCGAGACAAAGCAGTAATAGCAACGAGGTTATGTATTTTTGAGCATTCTGGTTGGGCAATGGCACAGGCATGCCCAAAAGCAGAAGGGTTTGGCCGCAAGTTTCTGCCAACAATGTCGCAATCTTATTATTATGACTCTTATTTTTTTTTGTGTGTGTGTGTGTGTCCACTCCTGTTTCCAAGGACACTACCCTAACTCTTTCTAACCTACCCTATGATTTTCCTGACCACTGTACAGCAGCAGGGGGGCAACGGCCAGTCTTCTTACGTTGCTCAACGAAGCTACAGAAGACTGGTGGAAGCATTCAGGGACGCCTGAATGTGTACCTGCTCTCAATTGTTTAAACCATGATTTGTTACAACAATTCTGTTCGTCCGACTTTGCACCTTTTTTCAGTCAAGGTCTAATCTGCAGTAACTCTAAAGGGCTAATGCACACCACGAAGCAGCCTGAAATCGCGCTCCACGCAGCAACCTTCTCAAGTGTGTGGCTTGGCCACCCCAAGCTTCACTTCCTTCACTTGCATATTGCATCAATTTGCATCATTAAGCTGGACAGGTTCCATGCGCAATACCCTTCTGTTTTGCATTCTTTGCTCTCAACGGCATCGAGGACTCAACCGTCACAGTCAAGCTGCTGTGAAATGGCACGCTGCAGGATTACCGGCCCCGAATTGTCTTGGGCCTCCTTGCTTAGGAGTCTTTGCAGAGTCCTTGCAGGCCTTGTTGATGAAACACACTGTATTTGTTTTTTCAATGTTGATATTGCATCCTACATTCTCTTTAAGCGGATGTGCCAAACCATCTCAAACCAAAAATGCTGTTGTGCTCCTGCTGCTGCTCTGTTCATTGTATCATATTGGATCCGGTTACTAGTTGCTGCACCAACGAGTGAAACATGTCTTGGTAAAACTGAACTAGGCCGTTGCTACTCGGAAGAACTGTGGTGCTTCGAACCCTGTGCTCTCACAGGACAAGAGTGGTTAGGAAATAACTTTCTTTCTTGAGGGCCATTTCCTGCCGACCTTGCCAAGGCTTCGTAGATGACAGTAATTGATATAATTAATAACAACGGTGAAACTTGAGGGCAAATGAACAAACGCGAGCTCTAGAGGTTCGGAAGTGGGTCGCCTCTGGAGTGGTAGGCGGAGTGCTTGCTTTAACATATTACATGCGGTTTTGGGTGGGGAGGCTTAAACATGGTTACACTATGCAAAAGCAAAGGCGCCAAACCAACATGAACAAACTTCAGTGGTGCGTTTGCCGGTTTGGCGCTGAGGATGGGGAAGTCATATGATATGCCGCACCGATTGCCAAAAGTTCCGAAGGTCAGCACGCTGCCTTTTCAATTTCTCATGACGGATCAGGCCATCGGAAAATACAACCAGGACGAGGACAGAATGGACCTGAGGCCCACTACTGGCGGCAAGCATGCCAATGCATGAAGAGTTTTGCTTGCATAGGCTACCTGGCTACCTTTCAGACATTGATAGCATTGGTGCTTTCGCAAAGTGTAGCAAAGGCCTCCCAACATACAAAAAAATGAATCTGGTGGCCTAAAATCATCGCTGGGCCAACCTTCGCTGTAAGGCTCGTTCTTCACGGTGTTGATTGGCCTCCAATGCTTTATGGTGCTCATTTGTCAAATGGACGTTGGTCAATTGCCGAACTCTAAAATAACCCTGACACCTCCACACATGCTCAGCAAGAACACAAAAATGCACACCCTACAACAATTCCAGTTGATCTTCAGCTATTCGAGACACCTAACCACCCCTCGAAGGAACAACTTGAATCTTTTCGGTCCTGCATCCGTTCTGACGGACAGCAAAGAGGAGCCATGTGGTTTCACCACCGGCGGCAAAACATCAATGTACATCAATGATCTTGGTAGGCCAGGAACCAGCCTGAGCCAGGATCCCTTTCCCATCAAACTCGAAGCACTTCACTGAATTCTGCAGCCTGTCCCACGTCAGTCCCACGGCAGCTAGGTCGATGCTTAGCAAAATTCAGCACTCACAACCTTATCTTACCTACAGGAACATCCAGGCTGATCGTGCGCTTACGTGGCCCTGAGGGCATCTCCTGATCTTGATCTTCAACCATGACATTCTTCCGCTCGGCGTACTCTGCCGCCATGAAATTCGCCAGACTACTAGGTGAGTCGGTCTCTACTGTGTTCGGTGGGAGGCGTGCAAGGGTCATTGTGAGCACTGCAAGAAACATGAGAGATGCCCCAATGAGGGTGATGACCTTCGGCAACTTCCCAAAGGCGAAAATGTCCAGGAGGTAGCCAGTAATCATCTGCCCCCCAGTAAGTAGAGTGGCGGTTAAGGCTGCCGGGCAAAGTTTGGACGCAAGACTCGATAGCCAGTTGGCCAGCAGGAGCACTAAGAGCAGAAGCAAGAAGAAGAGCATACTTTTCGGTGGGGACTCAGCCAAAGACTCGATGTTTCCGTCAGCCTTACCCAGAAGCAATGCTGTGGCCCAGCATGCGACCACACGCTGTGCCATTGCAGAGAAAGTGAGCAGCGTGGAAGAAGCCTGGCCTGCTTTACGCGCACTGATGAAAACGAAGCCGAGGGTAATTCCAGCCAAGAGAGCCAGCAGATTTCCCAACAAACTTGACCCCATGCTGGCCAAAGCCTCTCGTGGATCACTAATCAGCACTGCACCCACCAAGAAGAGGAGGATGGCTAGCACATGCCATTTGCCGAGTGGCTCGCCAAGCACGAGCCGGCCCAGCAACGCAGCCACCACCGTGTTTACACTCCCCAAAGCTGCCACGGAGCCTATGTGTGCGCCAGCAAGAATGGCACAAATGTTCAATACATTGTTCAAAGCACCAAAAAGACCCCGAGAAAGCACCCACTTCACCTTGCAGGAGTGGCGTTTCCGACAAAAACGCATGTTTGACAAACAGTGTAACATAACTAAATTACTCAAAACAACATATCAACCTCTGCGCATAATGCAAATTTAGCGGATTGTGGCCTGCGAACTTAAGGCTACCATACCAAGTAGTAACAACCGCTGAACCGGCCAGTGCTCAACAAATCACAGCACCACTCAAACCTCTCGTGTTTCGAGGTGATAGGACTTCTGGCACCACATCAGGATCCCCAAGCCCAATGCGATGAACAGCGATGCGAAGCCGGCCAGAAAGAAATATGGCCAGTTCCACCCTGGCAGCATGTAGTTGGTACGGGTCCATGCAGCAGGCAAACCAGCTTGCATTAGCACGATTGAACAACATGGATAATCACAACTAGAATTTTAATTTGCATGGGGGACCACAGCCATTCGTAGTACTTCAACTAGTGTTGGAACCCTTCACGTAAGCCTTGCATCAGCTTGCCCGACACCATCACCAAGTTTGTAAAAAGTGCGGCTGCCAAAGCCGCCGTGATGCCCCGAGCTTCAGTTGGGATTTGCATGGCAATGTGGCAACTTGTTGTCGGAACTAGAGGAGTGGTTTGAGCCAATGCTTTCAGCAAGTGTCAATGCCATCAAACAGTACCAAACCCGATCTGATGGCACATGATGGCATCAAATGCGGCATTCGAAACCCCATTTGCTGTACCATTCGTCAGTCACACCAACGTAAAAACTTCCAACTTTTCTACCGCAACTCAAACCCATCTGGAACAACTTATAGGGTTCCCTTGCTGGCTGTGTCTCTGAATGCTTTTGGAACTGGCCCGCGAGGATCGATTCGGATCCTGCTGTTTTCGAAGCCTCATGGCGTGCAACCGGCCACCCAGAACGTTTCTCCGTTCCATTGCGGGACAAGTAGCATACCACGGTGAGTGCAAGGCCGATGGAGACAAACAGCTAAACGATCAAATATATAACTAATCCATAAACTCCTTGATCGGATTGCATGTTCTTGCACTTTCGATGTGACTTGGGCTGAACATGGCTGCAAGATGATCCTTTTGATCTTTTTGATTCACTTGGGTTTGCATTTGATTCGTTTCGATTTCCTTTTGGTTCCTTTGGTTTCCTTTTGGTTCCTTTACGTTCCTTGGATTTCCTTCAGATTTTTTCCCACACGTCTTTTTCCATTTTGGTGATTCCTATTGGTTTCCTTTTCATTTCCTTTTGGTTCCTTTTGATTTCTATTTGATTTCCTTTTGGTTCCATTTGATGGTATCTTTGCGTTTGATTTCCTTGTAACTCATTTGAGAAAAATCAAAATCAATAGCTGTGGTTGCTTCTGAACAGCTGATCGTGCCTCTTGCCGGTGCTGCTTTGGCAATTTGCCTGTCTTTTACTGATTGTTTCCTTGTGGCTTGGGAAAGGGGTTTATGTGGTGTCGTCGCCGTCGAATCGCCACAGGAGGTTCAAATTTTACGTTTCTACTGCTGATCAGATGTTGCCCGCCTTTGGTGGGCGTGGTGTGGTGGCATTCTTTTCGAAACGCGCAGGCATGCCCCGTGACAGTGCAGTGTGTGTTCCGAGTCGGGCTATGTACACCCGCCGTCCCCTCAACTATTTAAAGCGGTAGCCGGGAGGCAGGGCGTCTGTCACGGCAGCCGGCGATATAGGAATTGACAGGGCCATTCACATATGAATATATAGGACTGGCCCATCACAACGCATCACAACGGTTAAAGTCACCAGTTGGGAAACGGATCACATAATACTTGCGGACGTCCTGCCAGTATGACAAAACCAAATACCATGCCCAAAGGGAAAACATAACCGATTCAACAACACCCCTGAGACATGTTGAAACCATGGAATGCCGAACGTTTTAACACAACGTGTGACAACATAAGTGAACGATGGCGACGGCATTGTTTTGAAAACGCAATTATTGGTGCCTTTACACACCACCGTCACACAGCGTTTCCAAGCACAACCAAGGCTGCCAACTTATGACCCAGGACACCATTGAGGCATGAACAGCAATACAAAAGGATCGAGTGGGGACACATGGGGAAAACACACCGGTAGCTGCTGCATGCCAATATTGACCGGCCCCACAAATAGGGCTTTGAACGACAGTACATCAAATCCAGAAAATGAGGCCTGTGACGGACAATGCGTTAGAGTGGGGCTTTTGTCAGCCACACAACCGCATCAACCACCGACAGCTTCAAAAACCCGAGTTGTTTGTGCAAAGAAACGGTACTGCAACCGGGGGGTGCGTCTCTTCGACACAAACTGTGCGCGGCCCGGGTGGGACGGCTACAACTGGACTAAAACATGAGGAGGCTCAAGGACTCTTCACGACAATCTCTGGTCATGGCAACGGTTTTGGGTTTACTACCTGCCAAAATGATATTCTGATATGAAATGTAAAGATATCTCATGATATTTCAAGCACTTGGCAGTTCAGTTTCGGGCACGTCTTCCATACAAAAAACATCTCCACAAAATATCCGCACGATTGCCAAGATGATCAAAATCGCGGAATGTTCACGACATCTGGCGACACATCTCTTGTAAATCAAGGTCGCGCATCTTTTCTTTCATCCTTTGCACACCGCCCGTGGGTCCACAAAACGATTAGAGGAATGATTGAATGAATGAATGACATAATCTATAAATAGATCAGCTCCACGTCCCCGACATCCCCCTCGTTGGTTTATGATTCAATGGATGATTCCACCAAATTGCACGGGGCATCCCCTGTGGAATTGCCGGTGTGCCGTGGGACTTGACTGTATCGTGAGAAAGTGAGAATGCTGAAAACCAGGTTCCGAATGCAGTTTGCCCCACTATAGTCTCAAGAGTCCACTTGCTGCAGTGCTGGAACATAGAGTGCCTCATATGCTTGGGTGTTCATCATCACCAAGACATGATAGCAAAAAAAAATGTGGGGACATATGAAATATGATTTTTTTTGGAAGATACATGGTTTATCTTTGAAGGGCACCCCTCTCACCCCTTCAGGAGAATGAATTTATTTAACCGAGGCCCTCGGACATAGATTTCAAGAAATTGTCTATGCCATCACCATTTGTCAGACAATTGTTGAACAATCAAGGTTCAGGGGCCCCCTACCAAAAAAAATCAGGAGCAATCATCGACAGCAAATGTTCATAGCGTTCCTTTGCCGGAACATGAACACCTAACGACCCAATACTTTATCCTCTGCACTTTTACCCAGGGGCGTGAAACCTACTAGGTCCTACTAGGCTTGTTGTTTTTGCCCCGACACCCACCAGCCTGCCAGTTGATGGGGGCACTTTGGGCAATGCTTTCGGCTACTTTCCGCGTGAAGAAGCAATGAGAAGCAACATCTACTGCAACAAGAGCCCAGGCCTGCCTGCTCAGAATATCGTAAGCAATTATCCATACAATGTAGCCACAGTAGGCTTTCACATATAGACCCCCCCCCAGCCAAAAAATTCACCGCTGAAATTTAACCGCAAAAAACTATTTGCAAACTCAGAGGGGGGTGTAGTCAATGTATGAAAGATATCCCATATAATTATGTTGACCTACCTGACCTCACAACACACCATCCACTCTCAAATCAATTCTCTATCTTTTACTACTCCAGACGTTAACAAATCTGATGATACTGTATGGCGTGCCCTCTCTATAGAATCAACTGCCGGTGGTTTGTACAGAATGACCGCCGGGGTTTTTCTTTGAAACAATGGTTTTTCTCTACAGAACGCTTTGTGTAAGATACCCACACTGGCCCATTGAGGGATAGAATCAACTACATGCCTGGCATCTGAAACGTAGCTGCGGCTGAGCACACATGTCAATGTGCACGCATCTTAAAACAACAGTCGTTGGCAATTTCGGCGTTAGACTAGACTGCATTAATGAATACGACAAGACTACAGACAGATTGCCAAGATACCAGAAACCCCGTGGCCACACACGATTGACATATGGATGGGATATCAAAACACCTGTGGCCACGCACAATGAACATGAACATAAAACAACTAAAACATGTGGCCGGGATAGCTAAACCCCATGGCCACGCAACATTGATACGCCTTTCTGTCCGGCGGCGCCCACTGCGATCTAGCGCGCGAGGTGCGGTGGCGCCCGCGGCATTCCAGGGCTCACGGTTGAGGTGGTGGCAAAGGAGGAGGAGGAGGAGGAGGAGGAGGACAGCTCTGATAACATCTAATCTAACAACCCTCACCTGGCAGGGGAGGACAATACACGGGTGTTCCGTCCACGGGGAGGAAGAAGCACGAAGAAATCCTACATCGCATGCGTGAGGCAGATTATATGGGTCAAGCATGGTAACGGCGTTCTGTCGTTTTGGGTATGCAG